>JAWWEN010000002.1:2068467-2109342 GCA_035582955.1 Sycophila texana
AAAATAACAGCTTTTTCTATTGGACGTATTTAACAGCGCGATTTAGTTGATCCAACTAAATTTTTTTCTCAGTGTAATAATTAATCACTAATCTTTTAACTTTGTCCTTTGTCTAGGCAATAAACTGTTTGAGTAAGAATTGATTCATTTTTTTTTCATTTTCTGTTGAATCCTTCTTACAAAATTATTCCTTTGATTTAACTTAATATACGTATTTAGTTGAATTTTTAACAAGAAGTAAGCATTTTTTATTTGAAGCTATAACTATGCCAATCTATTGGCAGCGTATTTTTTTCCGTTGATTACTTTGATACTTATTACACTGAAATAAATAATAGGGAAAGTTTACAATAAATTTTGTAAGATAGGGACAGACTTTGTAAGCCAAGAAAATTACTATAAGTCCCCATCTTACTAAATTTATTGTAAACCTTCCTCTATTATTTTTTTCAGTGTATGAAATGATCGATTCTGAAGTGTGAATACTTTTGATCTACCAATTATTTTTAGCAAAATCGCCATTCGCCCCAATGGAATGTCAAATCAAAGATCGAGCTTAAAGCTAGCGACAAATTCGCCGTTAAAAAATAATGGAAATAATGAAATAGCCGTCACACACGAGGCGGCGAGTTTTAACTCGATTGCGCGCGTGTGTGACGCACCGAGGCGCGCTACAATCCGTCACACCAAAATCAATATATAAACGTAACGGAATTACCGGCAAATCAAATTCGCCGTAGCCATGAATCATAAAATCAATCAATCAAACGGCCAGAAACGATATTACTCCTGCTGGTCCCACTCCTCCCCCACCGGTTCCCTCGAATTTCGCACAATGGACTCAGCGGCCGACAGCGACGCGCCAAGAGAGCAAGTAGTATATGACCAGAGAGAAAAATCGGGCGAATCCGAAGGTCTCCTTGTGTACACTCGGTACACAGGGCGAAGAGAAGAAGGGCGTGATACCCGAAGGGAGCGAGGTGGCGGTATAGGTACGAAGCCGAGTAAACTTGGCGACGTGTCACTCGAGCTGGAAGAATTCGATCGTAGCTCTTCGGGGGAGGGAGAGAGACGGGAAGACTGCGTCCGAGGGTGGCTGCTGAGGATTTGATCAAATTCCGATATAGCCGAATTGGCTGGATTGTGCAGGAGAGGGCAGGAAGTCCGCCTCCCGGAATACATCCCTCTCCGGCGGAGACCTCTCGGTCCGTGGAGAATTTCCACCGACTGGCGGTGGAAAGGGGGGCGAGGGGGAGGAAACTTTGTCGATTACGCGCGGAGCCCTCACTTTGGCCCAAGACGCTGCGAGGACGATAAGCGATCCCTCAATTAAGAAGTTTCCGCCCTGCGCGCTGTGTACGCGCACTTATGCATTTCACGTTCGAGAGTAAAAGTAAACAGGAGAGGCGAGTGCGTCTTCCGCCGTGTAATTTCGCGCGATAAACTTTGTATAGGCTCTCGCCGGCAATGCGATACCTACGTGTACACCCTCATATAGCCTCCTGACGGTGCCTTTTTCTTAGCCAAGCAGCTGCGTGTCTTTTTCTTGACCAAGTTCTCTCCGCGGGGTATCGCGTTATTGAGATGCTCCGTGCTCGAGCCTCGTGGTTTTCTTCTATATTTGTTGCTGTTTGCTGAGGGAGTCCTGGGATTATTAACCGGAAAGGCAAATTGTGCGGTTTTCAAGAGCAAAACTTTCGCGAGAGTAATATCCTACAGTTGAGCTTTCGTTGCTCGACGCTTTCGATAATATTCCCTCGCGTAAATACACAGCTTCGTAAGTCGGCAAATATTTCATGGTTTCCTTCGTGTGAAAAAATTTACAAGCGGCCTAACGTCGGAACAATACTACGTTAACGGTAGACCGAAGACTGGAGTGATAGCGCCGCGTTTATATGGATAGAAAAAAAGTGGTCCAGTATCGAGTATTTGCGCAGAAACAATCGGCTCCGTGGAATACAAAAATTACCAAAAAATATATATATATTTTCTTGAATTAATTTTACTATACTTGAAGTAAATACTCTAATATTACTCTATTATTACAATGTACAGAATAGTTGAGACCCTTACGATTGAGACGGTGGTACCGGAACTATTTTTTCTCAACTTCCAAATAGTGCCATCTGAATAATTTTTTTTAATGAAAAATTCTTTTAAGAAAATAATCTTCACTGAATGAGATTCAAACGCGAGGTACGAGTCGTTTGGATCCAAAGTCTACATTTTTAAAATAAAGTTTTTATAATCCTTATCCTCTCTTTAAAAAGGAATGGCAGGTTGTTGTGAAAGATATTTTAAAACGCGAATTGATTGGCGTACGGACATATCGGGTTAAATGGAGCTAAATTAATAAAATTTAACCTCAAAAATACGATATAAAAAAAGTGGACAATATATTTATATAAAGTAAATAAAAATTGCCATATTATTGGTGATTTTTTGACGATTTTTTTACTAAATATCTATGTTATTCTAAACGTAAAAAATTGTGCAAATATCGATTCCGAAAATCCAGTGATATCCCACTGAATTTGAAAGCAGTGGCATACTTTTTGACTGAAAAACAGTGAAATTCAGTGAGATTTCACTGGAATACATTTAGAGGGAATTTTATAAGGAAAAAACGGAAAACCGAACCAAGTGGAGCTAAACACGTACGACCCAGACACTACAGTATAACTGATATTCCGCTGCAGGCCCAGTATCGCTTTGACTATTTCCGTAGAAACAGGAATTTTTTCGCGAGTTTCCTTCCACCGCAACTAATATCCAATTTCAAGCTCGCCGAAGCATCCCACCGAGGAAGATGTTCGGGTGACGCGTGTTTTCGCGGACGAGGAGGCTCTCGACATTTTTCTCCCGATTGCCGCCGCGTACATCCGGACGCGATGGTGCGCGCGGCGCTCTCCGAGATGCGCGCGGAAGAGAAATCGCCGAGTAGGGAAGAAATCAGGCGTGCTCCCCGCTTTTTGCGAGACGCGCGCGAAATAAATGTCCCAATCCCGAAAGGGTATATACCCTCCTCCTTATCCGCGGAGCTGGATACCGAGCTCCGGGAATATATCCCACTACTTCCTCCGCTCGCTGGCTGCTGCTCTCTCGTTTTACATTTCATTTCACGCGAGGAAACTCAAAGTAGTAGCTATACTTCCTCATTCGGTAGACGCGGCGAGGGGCAACTTTTTCCTTTCCCCGTAATAGACAATGCCGAGCGAAGAAGGTGCTGCTGCCGTCGCGTGCAGGGGAGGCGAAATACGCGTAGACGAGACTCCCCCTCCTTTCTCGCTGGCGCCGCGAGCGCGCGGGGAATACAAATGCGGGGGCGTAGAGAATTTGATCGAATCCCGATATCCGAATTGTCAAGGCGGCGAACGCGTAGCGTACGTCTGACGCTGAAGTGGGTAAAAATCGGGGAACGAAGAGAGAGAGAGAGAGAAATTTGGCCCGTGTCGCGTTTATTGGATGAGGCATTCTTAGAACCGCGTGTCAGCCCCGCTTACTCTTGCTCCTGATAAAAAAAAGGGCCCCTTCGAAATAATATTTGTTGCCGGGCTTTTCCAAAAAGCGTAACAAGAGAGATTACGCCAGGCCGCGAAGGGGCAATTTTCCATTTACCGTCGGGACGCCCTTCTTAAAGTATTGCCATCTTCGAGGCTATATCTCTTCCAGTGGATTATGTACGTGTGACTTGAGAGGATATCCTCTTCGCCACGTCGCTTCCTTTAAAAAAAGGAATCGATAAAAACGTACTTCGGCGAAATGATCTTATTTATGGCTCTTAAACCCCTAATATAGTTTACTTTAGATTATATAGTTGGCACATCAATCAATCTCGTAGAAACGTTTTATATAGCTTTCCTGAGTTATATACTCGATGAAAACAAATCTGCTACAAAAAAAGTAGCTCTTTTATTAAATTATAAAAATTCTATTCTATAACACCGTCGCAGACTGCATTAGTGGATCTTCTTAAAGATTCGTACTGCCAAAATTGAAAAGGTGTGACTCAATTTTTGGAATTTCATTTTATAGGGAAATTCGTTGACTCACTACGGAAAATTACAATAGTATTATAAGAAGAATAAAATCTATGATAGATGAAAAAATTCTAAGATTTCTTACAAATTTTTAGTTGTATACTTGTAATTCTTGTTAAAATTTTGTAAAATTTTCCTAGAATTCTAAAAATGCGTTAAAATATAAAACTTAAAAAATTTCTTTTTCTCGCACGTGGTTAAATTTCAGGGACCTAAAAGTATGTAAATGAGCTAAATTTCAAGATAAGATTAAGAAAAGTAAAATTTTCCAATGAAGAAATATTTGTAAAGATAATTACCAAAATTTTTTTCAATAAACCACTATTCGTTTCAATAAAGTATGAATTGTATCAATAGAATAAAAAGCAATAAATAATATATTACTTACTTAATTTTACAAGAAGAAAAATTAAAAGCTCTCGCAAAAAATCTACTATATAAAAAATTCATATCTGTAAATTTTACAATAGCAGTCCGCGACAGAATTACAATCGTTTCTAAGCAAAAAATTATAAGCAAAAAGCCTATAAAAATTCTAAAAAATTTACAAGATGACTTATCTTCGCGCAGTAGTAGGTGTCGCAAGTTTTCACAATCAGCGCGTCATAAGTAAACGCATTGTTATCGCGTTTCACTTTTATTTGCACATTTTACGAGCCACAAAGCAAATCCGAGCGTCGCGGCGTCGTCGGTATAAAACAATAGTCAGAGCGCAAGTCTCCAGCTTTGTCTCGAGGAAAAATGGGACCCACCGAGGAATCATTATGCCGCGTAGACCCGCTTAATTTTCTGATATAATGAAATTAGCAGCGCGGCGCACGTTTGCGAGATACGCGCGCGCGGCGAATTTATGACGCAAGAGGGGGACGACGCCACAGAAAGTAGGGCCGCGCGGGAAACGTTATTTTCCGCAAATAAGGAGTGGAGAAACCCGCTTTATTGTCGGCGCTGATAAGATAAGAATTCCCCCTAATTAAATGCCAGATGAATGTCTCTCGGTGGTTCCGTTCGATCCCCCTCCCCTCCATAAGTTCTATCGCGTGCCTCGGCCCCGTCGGTCAGCCGTAATTTCCCGAGGCGGACGTTAAAGACAATCGAAAAAGAAAAAATCACGGGGGTGGTAGGTATAAGGGGGTAAGATGGATGCTAGAGATATCGCACGGATTCGGCTGTAGAGCGTCTGACGATGCAAATAAAACGATCGCTGAGGAGACGTCCCTTCCGCTTATGCACACGACGCCGCCTTGAGACGCGGATTCCGCGATAAGAGTCGCCTCTCGTGCGGAAATTGAAAAATATACGAAAGAGGCTGACCCTTCGAAATCGGATTTCACGGAATTTATACGTAAATGGGAGGACCGAGCGTTATTTGTCAATATTTCACAGATTTTCAGTCGAAAGCTCCGCCGACCTTTTCTCATGCTCTCGCGAGCTTCTCGTTCGTTACGATTTGGTTTATTTGAACTGATCGTCTGACATATGATACTGCCGTTGTATTTTAAAACTTAACTCTCGGTGATTTGCGAAATTCAAAACTTACTCTTCTTAAAACATCCTGTGTGTAGGCTAGTATTCGATTTCACGCGACGAACGCCCGGCAAATCACGTACTTATTGCGGTGTAATCTTTCACTGGAGGACTCATAACTTATGAAAAAAATGTTATCGCTTGACCAACATAAAGTGGATAGCAGATTTTTTGTAAGTAATTAATTATGAAAAGTACTTTTTTTTTTAGTTTTTTTTTTAGGAGTTTTCGAAGTCGTTGAGTCGAATGGAAATGAATAAAATAAAACATGTTTTTCGGTGAAGAATTTTTATCGAAGAATAATTATTTCTAACTTTACTAAGCTGCTAATATTATTAAATATGTTAAATAATTTTTATTTATTTTTGAAAAAGTCTTTTAAAGTCGCGGCATAGAAGTGAGCGAATGAAATTGATCTACGTTTACGTTTTACGGCAAATGCAGTGATTGCATCTTTTCTGTAGATCCTATTCATGTTCTGCAGCGCACTGCATCGAATTTAATAAAAAAAAAATAAAAAAGAAAGCCGAGTAGATGTTGAAATTCAAGTCAAGTCGTGAAAGGCCCCACCCATTAAAGGAAGTTTAAACCCCAAAAAGGAGATGCGCCCGAGAGCATCGAAAAGAAAATTCTCATTTATCTCGATGAATTCGATACAGCCATGGGAAATGACGGGGGATCTGATCTTTTTCAAACCATGAAATGAAATAATGTTCCAATCAACGAGGAGGTGAAAATACACAGCGCCTTGGGATTCTATTCCTTTACCGTGCCCGCGGCATCATCAAAGATCCGTTACGTTACAGTACATCTATAGACAATCGGCGCACGTGTACTTTTATGTCTTCTAATACAAACGTTAGGTTTATTTTGTCTCCTGCTCAGTCTCAACGTTCCGTGAGCTACGTGCAAGGTACGATTGCTGAAAATACGAAGAGGAAAATTGTAAAAGCAATTGAACTACTTAAACGTTAAGTTCGACTGTAAACTCTTATACGCGACTTGGATTTTAATGCGACAATTTGTTTCGCAAGTCCGACGTACGCGGGCCTTGAAAAGGTATTGAGCCGTTCCAACTTTTGTTGGTAATGAAGTCTTTTATCTCTGGAATGAAAATCGTCAAGTCGAACGAGTTTATACAGACGGATGCAATTAAAGCATAAATAACCAAATGACGCTCGTAGCAAATCTGATGATCCGCTTGATTAAATAAAATCCCAGCGGAATCAGCGTTTCTTTGACTAGCTTTATTTACTCTTACGAAATCAGGCGCACGTGTTCACGGCAAATCGTAAAAGTACTAGCTGAGATTCAGTAAGCCGCCGGTTTATGTCTAGTGCCGGATTTTCACGCTTTCGACGGCAGGCAAGCGTAATTTACATTTGAACAATAAATTTACGCTCCACGTTATTCTATCTTTACTTATTTTTGTGAAAAATTACGGGGCGGTATAATTTTACTAAATTCCAATATTGAAATTCAAGTGCATTCGAGTGCTTTTATTTTCTAAAAAAATGTATAGCACGCCGTGCGAGAAACGCCCGTTTATTATCGTACGCACGCGTAAAATAAATCGGCGTTTTTGCACGTTGTACGATAAAAGTGATTTTCCCACGAGCGGAAAATCACTTTTATCGCTTTCTTTTTTATCTGTAAAAAAAACCTTACTTTTTCGAAGTACTTACGAAAATGTATTTCCTGTTTCTAAATGTTGTTAATTTATAATTTATGAACAGATTCTTAGTACAATATCTTGCAGTACATAAGCATTAATTAGCGAGGACGTTTAGCGTTTAGTTATTATTTTATTAAAATTGCTAACTTTTTTTCTGTGTATTAAATAATTTTATTAAAAAGTAAGTAAAATGCCTTTCTAATTAATTTTTATACTACCGCAACTAATGTTACTTATTGTTTTTTTTTCGCAATATTAATAAGTTAGTATTTTTCACAGAATTTTTAAATAAAATTAGTAAAAATTTTATATCTATAATAAAGTAACGCTCTTTTCGAAACTCCGAAGCGTACCAGTGCCAGTATCATATTAATGGAATTTATTCCATTCAGAAAAGGTTCATTCCATTTGACTTTACAAAGACCTGCGCGCAGGGAGAGCCTGCGAAGCAAAGTTGACTAGCAGTAGGGCAGGGGCATTAGCGCGCGGACCGGAGGAGCATCTTCTGAGTAATTAAACATCGGGGCCTCTTGTCGCGGAGCTGCTCCCGAAAGCCCTGCGCTCGTAAATTTTCCCGGGGAAACATTGCCGCCGCCGCCGCCGCCGCCACGATTCGCCTGCGAAGGAGGAAATACCGACGGCGTGTGCGTGAGCGCGGATGAGAGGAAAAGAATCGGGGGGAGGGGGTTGGTGAGGGAGGCAAGTTGGGCAGATCTCCGTAAGTAATTGAAAGAGAGAATACAAACTGCAAGGGCTTTAAACTTATCTGTATTCTGCGAAATAAACTTTGTTACACTCGCGATTCCCCCGTAACTCTCTTAAAACTTTGAGCCCGTTCTGCTTTTTTTTCCTCTCTCCACTTTCTTTCATAAAAACAAAGGTTAAGTGTACCTCGCTTCGAGTGATAAAAGATTGATCTCCGTTGCAGCGATTATCTATTAGCGGGTAATAATAACCTTTCTTTTCTTGCCCCTCTGGAGGTCAGATTTCACCGTAAGAAATAAAAAGAAAAAACACGTGCGACCCCGAAAAAAACATCCAATTTCGCCGAAAGTTTTCTAATTTCTATCAAGGAAAGAAGAAGGTAAGAGAGTCACAGGAGGAAATCGGGAGGAAATGTAGGGTAGTAGCCGATGTAGGGGTAAAAAAAAAAGAAACCTGACGTCTAGTGGCGCAGAAAAAAAAACGCGAGGCTCCTGTGCTCTCTCTTTTCCCCCTTAAAATAAAACTCATAAACACAGCTTCCACCTTTCCCAAAGGCAATCAAGTCCGGAGAGTCATAAAAGTAACAAGAAAATAAAAGCGATACGGGAATGAGACCCCTGGCCCGCCCGCGCTTCCTTTTTTTTTTTTTTTTTTCGTACACCGGAGCTTTGCCTAGCTCAGCCGTATAACAACGTCCCGTCCGCCCCCGCCCGTTTATTTCTCCTTCCATCTTTCCCGCGTATATGGGAGAGTAGGTGTATATAGCGCGAAGGAAAAAGTCACGTATCGCGGTGTCGTTAAATTGCTTTCTCCCGCGCTTGAAATTTTCCCCGGAGACCCTCGACCTGCTCCTCCTTTTTTCCATTTCGTGCATACGCCACGATCATTACTCTTCTGGAATGCGTTACGTACTTATACACAGATATGGACGTATACATGTTGTAAACAGATATATATATATACATGTATATGTATAGGTTGTGAATATACACATATATACACATATATGTGAATAAAAAAGGACGGAAAAAGGGCGGCGCGTTCCGCGAAAAGACGCGCGATGTACACCATCCCCGAGTAATTTCGGTAAAAGGGTTCCGGCGGCGGATATGCACCTGCCGCCCCCACCCTGCGAGGTTTCGTTCGAGCGCGGGACTAAAAGCCAGTCTAGCGTATCGCACGTGGGAGGCCCTATAAATAAAGGGAAAAACCGGGGTGGAGGGAGGGGATGAGAGCCGCGGGCTTCGGGCGCGTTTTATCGGCAACGCGCATTCCTAATTCACTATGGACGTATTCACCCCCTCCTCCCGACTTTCTCTCACTATCCTGCCAATGAATACCAAAATACGCTGAGGTGAGTGTTTCAGCGAGAATTTGAAGTGCTTTTCGACAAAATTTTAATTTTGTTGTCTTTATTTTTATCCTATGAATTTTAAATTTGTGCTGGTAACGGTACGACTCCTTTGCGTAGTACGTAGATAAAAAAATACGACGATGTTTTGGTTCGATTGATCGAAGTGAAAACAATTTTTTTCGCCGGTAAAAAGTTCCAAATGTTTTTATCGTTTATATTAAAATTTTTTGTAAAATGAGCGAATTACTGAACTGTTTGGGAAAGTCGTCTCAGACTGACATTTCGAAAGAAATTATACTGAACTTTTCAGTAAAATTTGCCAAAAAATTAGTAAATTTTACTGAAAAGTTTAGTAGATTTCTCTCGAAATGTCAGTCTGTGACAACTTTCCCAAACAGTTCAGTAATTTTTACTGAACGACTTGTAATTTTTACTAAAACATTTATCTCAGTATATTTAAATAAAAGTAAAAATTATAAAAAAAAAATATAATTGTTTTATTCGAAACATCCAATGAAAAGCGATGAAACTTTCAACTTTTTTTTTATTCACGTATTTTCTTTTATTCATCATTTTCATTATTTAATTAAACACCGCTCGAATTCCAGTTAAACGTTTATTTAACGATTCAAGTTCAAAATTAATCTTCGAAATAATCCCACGCGTACACATACCATACTACACGTACTATTCCCAACAGAGTACAATGCTTGAAAGTTACAATGGGTTTACAGAACGATCTGGTATTATCGGCTGTATTGGAAAAATAGTGCAAATCCGCCAATTAAGGTGCCGCGGGACTATAGCCGTCGTCGTCATCGTCACCGGGTACCGGCGGATTCCGATATCGTAAACCGCTCATAGCCGGGGCTTTTCACTTTATACTCCTCACGTATAAGCCATAGGCGCCTACCGGCGCGTGTCCCTCGCCGCGATCTTTTGTACGCGCCGCCCTCCATTATCTCGGAGCGGCTTTTGTGCGGCACCGAGTAGTGAACTCGCACTTTCGGACGCTCAGTATTGTACTCTCACTCCCCCCCTCCCCTTCACAAAAAAAACTCCCTCGATCGTGTTTCACTTCATAAGGCACGGCATCATCGGTGGCTGCCTGCACCCCCGCAATAGCACAGTATGTATATATATATACTTGATTTCCGGCTGGAAATTTATCGATTGCGACGAGTCGACACTTTTGCCTCTTTATTATTTATATTATCGGGCAAAGGCATCGTCGACGCCGGCGAGAGCTTTAGAGCTAAGGTAAGCACATAAATCAACGCCCTGTCACGTGCGTCGTGTAATTGGCCGCGAATGAAAAGAATCCGCCGCGTTGGCTCAGCTGCGCGCGAACGCCAAGTTATTTATGTGACACTCGCGTAATGCACTTTTTGTCCGCGCCTTTGTTTAGATTCAATGGCTTTCCTGCGTATTTACTTACCGCACAAAAGAAGAAAGTGTTCCGAAATTTAGAAAAAAAAAAGAACGCAGTATTTAATTAAGACTTCGCAAGACCAAGAGATGACGAGATTTTTTAAAAGTTTTTTCTTATAGTCTTGAATTTTCTTGATGCTCAAGGTCTTGAATCATGCCAATTTTTAAAAAAAAATTGTCTTTGTGTAATTGTAAATGAAAATTAATTATAAATAATTTCATATAATGTTCAGATGTTGTATTATACTATTTAATTTTCAACTATCATATTGTATACTAAGGAAGTAAAATGTATGGTACGAGTTGAAAGCAAGTCTGATGTTCGACCTGAAAAGTGCATACTGCTCGCAGAAGACGAGTATTTCTTATGGCACACGATTTTTATTTAAAACATTTTTTTATTTTATCAAGTTTTTGTGTAGCAAAACCGGCATATTTTAGGCTCGTTATTACGCTGATAAAACACGAAAATCGTGTATGTGTTACAAGCAGGAATTATTTCAAAATCTTATTATTCAATCTCATTTCATTTTCGTTTGACAAACTAAATGAAAATATTAAAAAAACTAATTAAAAATCCTTCAAAACATAGATACTTAATAAATTTAAAAAATCTATTTATTGTCTCTCAATACTTAAGATAAGAACCAAGAGTCTGGACTCCCTTTGTCTTGGTCTTCTCTTGAAATACAAAGTAGTCTCGAATCTCGTACAGTCAATGATCGATACGAATTTACATCACTGAATTTCGGGACTCTAACAGGTCGGAATTAAAAACATCTGTACAAGCCCCCCTAAAAAAAAAATGCGCAATCAATCACGCACACGCCTCTTCACCTTGACATTGATGAGCTTTTAAAAGTGAAAAGTGGGAATGCACTATAAACGAGCCCCTCTATATATAGGTATATATACCGTAGCTGCGGCGGAAAAGTGTCGAAGCGCACGCGCGAGCGAAACGCGACGGTTTTCCCACGTGCCATTACACGGAAGCGCTATTAGACGGGCCAGTTCGCAAACAATTACGCTGCTTAACTGGACGTGCGACTCGGCGGTAATGTCGCGCGAGCGCCCTCGCGATTCAATTAATAATCGGGCTTAATTCGCGCTTCCGGCCTAGAACCGATGCTCCTCCCCTGCTTTACGAGCGTCGCGCGATGCATCATCGGGCTCGCTTTTTTTTTTTTTTTTTTTTTTTTTGCGCGCGGCTCGCATGTGCACTTAGTCAGAGGCGGCGGCGCCGCCAGGGTGGAGCGACATCATGCAGCCGACGGCAGGCGAGAGGACGGTCTGCGTCTCGTTGCTCTGCGTCTACGTGTTCGGGGCGGCGACCCCGCGAGCCCCGACCCCAACGACTGTCCAGCCAGTCGTCGCGTCATATAGTAAGAGCTTTTTTTTTTCTACGATTTAACGTACGTTCAACTCGGTTCAACCATTCTAATTGCCACGCTCTTCCCTCCCTTCGTTTTATCGCCTTGCATTATGCAGTTTTTTTTATTTACTGCGAATGCCTTGTGTGTTCAAAATGATATTATATAAATTGAGATAGAAGTGACGTAGGAAAATTTGTTGTGCATGGTTGAAAGATAAACGAAAAAATATATATTGTTTTTATTGGAAAAATTAGCTTGCAATTTAGTTAAAAAATTATGTTTACAAATATCATTATATTTAGTTATAGCTGTAGAGAGGATTATTTAGAATACTTTTAGTATGTTAATGGAGCTGTAGACTAGCCAAACAAAAAAAGTTACCGAATTTATAGTAAAAATTGCTAGCTAGCAAAAATTAATAGAACTTTTACATAGTTAAAATTATACGGTGCTTGCCAATATTGCAAGTTTTACTAATAATTTAGTAAGGGTTTTTGTTTGGCTAATCTATGACTGCATTCACTATAAGTATTGTAATTTTTTCATACAACTTTTTCTCCATGCATAATTTTTCTGTAATTTTTTCAAATATTCTATAGATTATTCTCATATTTCAATAATATGCTCTATTTCGAAAAAAATTTAAATAATGTTTCGATCGAAAAATGCGTAATTGCTGCTATTCTTTCCAGAATAAAACAAATGAAAAAAGAAAAATTGGTTTTAATGGACGATGTATTTTCTGAACAAATAGCTATTTTAATAGTACCAGGAATTCCATTAGTCGAGACTTGAGAATATCAACTTCTTCCCTTAATAAAGTTGATAATTAACTTTAGAAAGTTTTGAAAGCACGTTTACTCCGGCTTCTCGACTGCGACGAAATTTTGAGTTCCCGCGGGGGAAGCAAATGCATTGCTTTGAATATGATACTTTGATATTGTAAAGTATTAATTTTCCAATCATCTCTCAATTTACTAATAGAAATTAAAAAAAAGAACGCTTTTACATATACTTTCTACATAAAAACAAAGTCAAAAGTTCGCTGAAAAAATTTTCTCATAAAAATTACGTGGAAAAAACATTATCGTGGAACAGTTTGCGAACAAACAAAAGTGTGTAAAAAAAGTACGAGGATTTTCCCGCAAAAATAACGGAGCTTTCTCCGTAGAGTTTAGGGAGCTTTTTTGTTTTGAAACGTTTGTTTCTTTAATTACAGTGTAAATATTACGAAGCTTTGCTAACCATTTAACATTTTCCCTGTAAAAGTTTTCAGTATATTTTCAAACCAACAACCCACAATTTTTTCACGTCATTTTTACCGAGAGCTCTATCGCAATTCTTCCAATTGATTTCTCTCAGTATATAATTAACTTTATATAAGCGAAAAATTCTTTCGCTATTGAATTCCAATACTTCGATTTTCCACTTTCCATAACAATCGGACTGAATCTACTTTCCATACGTCGGCGCACTCGACATCATCAATAAAAATTTGAAGTTCGCTTTACCCGCCGCTTCCGTCCAAGAAGGCGAGAAAACCTGATAAGGTGGAAAAAAAACAGAGCAAAAAGGCGTACACAGGCATTCACCCGAGGGACGCCGAGTAGTGTATATATAGTGTATATACAGTTCAGGGCGCTCGAGCTTGACACACGTGCTGCCGCCGCAGCGACTGCACATCTGCAAGCTCGGAAGCTCTCACCTGTTGAGCCCGAGCAGGCGCGCCTCGCTTTAATTATTCCACGCGCCTGATTTCCCGATTTTCTCACGTGTGCATACTGCCGACTCGCTTTTGGCTTGCCGAAGGAGAGAGCCTCTCTGGACCTGCATATTCAGCGCACACCTCGCCTCCTGCTCAGAAATCCGATACGTCGTATTGCGGATCTCCCACACTGCCGGTGGCTGGGCGTGAGATAAAGCGCCGGAAATTGCTGTTTGCGCGCGCCAGCCAGTGCATCGAGTGAGTTCTGATTTATCGGCCTGTAACGCGACACTCGACTTTCATTACCGCTAATAAGCCTGAAATTAGCTTCACGAGGCTTGAAAGGGTGCGAGGGCCACTTTCACCGTTGATTCTTTTATTTTCTTTTTTCTTTCTCTCTTTGCGGAGTGTAGTCGCTGACTTTAATTGCTCGACTTCCTACGGCGAGCTAATTTATTGCTATAGATATACAAATGTAATCTACTCTGAATGGTATGTTGTATATGTAAATGAACGACTGGTCAGTTCAGTTTTATTTAATCGCTTGAAATGATACGCCACGTTTCATTTACAGTGAATTTTTTAACTTTTACCGAATGTTGAACAACTGAAGTTTCACTTAAATATTGTATCGCTGTTACTATGTATGCAAAATGAACAGCTTTTAACTTTAAATAAGTAAGCTGTACACTTGTTTGAGTGATATTTCACTTATTCAGATTTAATGGGATTATCATGCACTTATTTATTTAAGTACATTACTATATTTTGTACTTAAATAAATAAATAAGTGCAATTTTGTATATTTTGCTGCAAAGGGTTTTTTGACCCGTTAAGTGTTGTTAAACAAATAAATACATTAATCGAGCTACTCGACTCTTTAAAAAAAATCAAACAAAAATATATATCAACATTCAATTGTATGCATCTCCTTTTTGCATATTCTCATATCACATTATTATTATTATTATTATTATTATCATGATTATTATTATTATGGTTTTAACTTTACAAAATAAAGTGATTCAGCAATTAAATAAGATATGTTTTAATTTTCAGATGCGCAGAATCAAGAAACCAAACCGTACTTGGAAATCTTACCAAGGGTTAATATCCAAACTATCGCCGTCGGCAGCAGTATACGACTAACGTGCAAGCCTCGGGTCCCTGACACGAAGCTCATTTCCGAAATACAATGGCTCGACCCGATGAACCGCAAGATCGAGACCATCCAGACCGCCAAGTAAGTTTCCTCATCTCCTATCTGACTTCCTTCGTTCGCGATCAAACATGTGTTTTTCCTTTATATATAAATACACAATATATATTGAGTGACTATAAATATTGCGTGTGTCTGGATTTAGTGTTACGCGCATGCAGAATTAAGTGAATAAATAATATATATATATATATATATATTTTTTTTTTAAATTAAACAATGACACAGACATACGACAGAGCACTAATCGAACGTATTTCTCGCTTCTTTTTCTGCACACAGACTCCTCGTCTTGCCGCTCGACAGGCGAGTATTACCAACAATTAACACGCAACCAATTGTGTACACACGTGAGGTTGACACTCCGCCGGAGTTGTTGGATTCTCTGTATCCCTCTTTCTCAAATTTTTGTAAAATCTTTTAAGATTGCAGTCAACCAGTTTTTTGTTATTTCAATTTTTATTTCGTTTGGGATGTGTCTATCTGTGCCTCCTTTTCTTTTCTGTTTTTTTCGTATGGTTCCATTATTAAAGCTTAGATCATTAACTGTAGCTGGCAAATTGAAGGTGACATTTTAAACGGTTCAGAAATCTAACATATTTCATTTTTTCGTAACAGAGTAACGTACAAACCGTTTGTTAATTTAATGCATGAGAAATGATATAAACACTAGCCGACAGACGTTTGTATGTTACTTTTTTGTATTTTTAACATTTTTTTTTTCTTATATCAATTCAATACTATATCAAGCTACTTTTCTATTAATGCACTTGCTTGTCAGAAAAAAAAATAACACAATGATAAAGTAAAATTTTATGCATTCATTTATTACTGAAGCACATAAAATGTTTTAATTTTGACATTTACTATTTTGACAAGAGAAAGAATTAAATAAAGTACGAAAAGTTTTTTATAGAACCGCATAATTGTAAAAATATTAATGCAATTATAATGATCTAGGCAAATCTTTAAAATTGCTTGATGAAAATCTTTATTTTACAGTGTTCAGTTATTTTCTCACGTTTCTTTAGCATATATATCCTACGTTAATATAGCAATTCATAGTCTTGTGGTTTTTTAGTGTGTTTACAATCTACTCTCTCCTCCTCTCATGTTTCTCATTTTAGATCATTCAATTCGAAAGGACAATTAATTATTTCTGGTCTGGCCTACAATTACGCATTCGCAGTTTATTTCATTAAAACGCTCGACACAAACGGCCCTCTCCCCCCTTCTCTCTCGTACAACCGTCCCTCCCTCGGCTCATCGTCGCGACAGTTCGCGTCGCCCCATCACTCGCAATTAATTTCCCTCGGTCTCGTGACTTTTGCGTTTCGAGTAAAAAAAAACAATTTTATTGTCAAAATTATTGTCAAAATTATTGTTCACCAATGATTTTCTTATTTATTTCTTCACAGCAACCACTCATCCAATAATTTTTTATTTAATTAATAACCTGTAGCACGACGACGGTTCAGAGAATATTGTACTAAATTATATTCTTTGTTTAATGCAGCTCAAACTCCAACAAGCCATTGATGTACACTGAAGTCCACGAGGATAACAGCAATTGGCTGTTCATCAACAATATAAGCGAGCAGGAATCAGGGAAGTACATATGCAACGCTCGGTACGCTAATACGGAGATGCTCAGTAACGAAGTTTTTATCGAACCGATAGGTAAGTTTTTTAATTATTTATTTAATATTAAACAAACGATTTGTCCTTTTATTCTAGTATAAAATTATAGTGTAAATGAAAATGAAAATCTTGTAATTGAAAGATGAACAACTTTCAAAACAAAAAAAATTTTAAATAAAATAGTGTCGAAATATAAAAAATATCACCATCATAAATAATATTATAAAAATTATTGAGAACACTATAAAAATCTTAGTAAAAAGGTTTTAATAATTCAAAGAATACGCGCGAATTCGAACCTGAATCGAACATTAGAGATCAGACTACTATCCGTAGGATCCGGATATTGGATCCGAAAGATTCGGATAAGAATCTGAGACACGAATCTATTCCAATATCGGATATCCGGAAACTTGATTCTTCACACAGTCGGCAGCCCTACTTTTTTATTATTCATTTTAAAAATAAATAATAATTATTACATTCTGATCTAACATGTTCCAAAATATTGCAGTTGCTATTACGTGGGTCAACGCGCCGCCAAACCAATACCCGATACTCGGCGAGGACTTTGCAATCAAATGTGAAGTTCGCGCGAGACCATCGCCCACCGTCGACTGGTTCTTCAACGGCAATACCATTAAGACTGAGGGGCGCTACATTATCGAAACCCACGCACTGAGAATCAAGAATGTCAGAAGGAGTGACGAGGGCGTTTACATTTGCCGCGCCACTATTGAAGACACTGGCGAACTTAAAGAGCGTCCCATTCGTGTAGAGGTAAATTAAAGGTTCACTTTACTATGCAATTACCAAATGCAAAATAATCTAATTAATATTGTAATATACTTAATAGAGTATGGGGTGTACAGCTTTTTTCAATTAGTTACTTGCAAAAATGAAAGTTTTAAATTAAATATTAAAAATAGGTAACATTATTTATAAAATTTTATCAATACAGAGTCATATGATTCTTGCTGAGATCTCAGTATAAGTCAAAAACTTTTTCTTTTTTATTTAACATACAGTTTATAATTTTCAACCTTTTTCTTTATATTTGAGCTTAAAATCCTTGTTTAGGATGTTATTTTGAACTGAAGCTATTTTTTTAACTTTATTGTAATTATATTCAGTGTTTACAATTTTCATTAAAATTGAAAAAGTAAATTTTCTTTACGTACTTGCTATAAAAAAACATTCATAAAAAGAAAACAAATTTAATTTCCTTTGCTAATAGCTGCAGTCCCAAATGATACACAAATGATAAAGATTTAGAGAAAATAATATGTATTTTCAATATTTAATTCATGTTTAATTTAAAAGCTTTTTATTTTTGCAAGGAAATAATTGAAAACAAAAATCGTTAGGTCCCATACCCCCTTAAAGATTCTAACGGCGAATAGCGCAATATATGCTTTAAATTATAAATGAATATGTTCAATAACTCCACTAGAAATTGCAATAGACTTCAGACTTCTTTTCATGATTTATCATTGTGAGCTTGAATAATTTAAAATTAATTTTCCTTTTATCTTCCAAAAAAAATCAGGTGCTAGTCAAACCAAACATCGAAGAGTTGACAGAACCTGTGGAGGTAATTGAAGGCGACACGGCGAACATCATTTGCCAAGGTTCAGGCAAACCCGCGCCAAAATACTCGTGGATCAAGAGCCTGACGAAAGAGGATCTCTCCGTGACCGATCGCTTCTCCGTGAACGCGGATACGGGCGTGCTCACGATAACCAACGTGAATCGCGAGGACACCGGGGAATATCAGTGCACGGCCTCGAATCAGGCTGGCCTCGCCACTATGAACATCCAAGTGCAGGTCATTGTCAAGCCCAAAATCATGGAGTTCCTCAACAAAACCATTGCCCAGGACAACAAGGTGACGATGTCCTGCAAGGCGTTCGGCAGGCCACCTCCTAAAATCACTTTCCGCAAGCACACCTCCGACAAGCCCTACGAGCTTGGCTCTCAGTCCGGCGACGATCGCATTGACCTGTACAACCGCGTGAACGATGTGGCGAGCGAAACCGTTGGCGAACTTGTTATTGACAGAACTTTAAGGTAAATTGATTTTAAACAAATTTTTTTTAGTTTCAGTCATTTTATTTCTAGTCTCGAATGTTCATAATATCTTTATCATTATTTTTTTTTTATGAAGAATAGACTTTAAATGATTACGTCGAGTCAATAGTATTAACTTTGTTTTATTATGTATATGTTTCGACACTGTTTTTTTTAGCATCTTCATTAAAGCTGAACAGAGAAAACATTTATTAAATTAAATATTATATGAGATGCTCAAAGCTGAGAACCATTTTAATATTCGAAGTTGAGGCCTTAAACTCGTAATATCAGAGTTTTTGTCAATAAAAAAGTGATAAGTAAGGCCTTGTCAAAAGTTACTATGACTTGAAGTATAATGGTAAGAATAATAAATTTGCTCTTTTTAAATAAAATAATTTTAATTTTTGAATTTAGACAGATAAAATAACCTTTGACTAAACATAATTTTTATTGACAAAAACTCCGATATTGCTAGTCTAAAGCTCAACTTCGAATATTAAGGGTCAGTTATTATTATAATTAACAAGTGTTTCTCAGCTTAATAAAATTGTTTTTTCTCGGTTCAGCTCTGATGAAGTCACTAAAAAACAGTATCCACACGTTGACATAATAAAACTAAGCTGTACTACAGGTTCGACGTGATCATTCGAGTCTATATTCCTTATCAAATTTTTCATTTTAATTGTAAATCTTTCATCGAATGAACTTTTACTTAAATAACTTAACTATTTTATCTTACATTTGCAGGTCAAACGATGGACTGTACGAGTGTATCGCCACAAATAAGGGTGGAGTGGCCTTCAAGAACGCCCATCTGACAGTGGAATTCCCGCCGTCCTTCGCGTCGATGAGCAACCGCACGATTTATTCCTGGGACGCACGGCCTGTCAACCTCACCTGCATCGCCGAAAGTATACCCAATGCGACGATCCGCTGGACCTACTTCGCAGAGCGGCCGGTGGCGAATGATCCTCAAATCCGTACCATTGGAAACGGACCCATCTCGACTTTGGAAATTACACCGATCGACAGGCGCTACTACATGAGCTACACGTGCATCGCTACCAACGCACACGGCGAGGTTTCCCGTCAGATGGAATTAAGGGAGGCGACCAGACCCGCCGAAATTGTTCAATCCAAGATGACCGAGGTAACGGCTACGACCGTAGCGTTCGAGATTGTGCCACCGGAGGGTCAGTTGGACCTGCCCATCAGAACCATCACCGTTCAGTATAAGAAACAAGACACGCCATGGACTACTGCGTTAAATCGAACTTGGTCTGCTGGTAAGTCCAGCTCTATGACACTTTCACTTTTCTACACGACTCACGATCGCTCATGATTTTTGTCTCCAGCTGCAATAGGATATTTACATACTTATTTTAAAGCCAAATTTTGAATTTCGTAGCAGTAGCGAAAGTGTTAAAATAAATATTAATTAATTAAATTATGAAAAGCTCATTAAAGTAATTTGTTTATTAATTTCTAGGTCCTATAACGACTAAATACGTGGTTGAGAATTTGGAACCTCAGACCTTTTACGAATTCCGATTCGCAGCCTCCAACGACGCTGGTCGTGGCAACTGGGGGCAGAATAAAGTTTTCTCGACGACGGTGAAAAGTGTACCGGGACTCGTACAATTCTTATCCGTTCCGGAAGATCGGAATTACGTCACTTCCCGGTTCCATGATAGATTCGATTTAAAGTGGAAAGAGGCGGCTGACAACGGCGAGCGTATTGACTACTATGAGATCAAATGGTGCGTGAGCAAAAAGTACAGCGGCGATCAGTGGGAAAACCAAGCAGGTACCTGCTCGTCAAAAACAGAAAACAAACAAGAAACCCTACTCACTCGTCTCACTCCTGATACATACTATCAAGTACAAGTCCGGGCTCACAATTTCCTCGGCTACGGAACGCCAGCGAATATCACGATTAAGACCACCAGAGGTAAGTTCTTCTGAAATTTTGAAGAAAAACTAATTACTTTATTTATTTCGAATATTATAAATTCTTTTTTTTTTATCGTCTATTTATTGGCAAATGTAATTTTTGGGTATTTGTATTTTTTTATTTTTTATTCTTTATTCTTTATCCTTCCTTTTTTGTCACTTACAAATTTATTTTTTATTATCTTCTGAACACGATCAAATTTACTTCTTCTTTTTTAATTATACACATACAACGATTTTCAAGTGTCAGAAGCAATAAAAAGAAGTCCGATGTCAAATGGCTTGATTGCGATCTTTTCGAGTATATAGGGGCATAAGGGACAAACTTATTTTTTTTTTGCGATTGAAAGTCAAAGCCACTCGACTTTAGTTCTCGTTTGTTGATCATCCTTTCAACACAAGCTTTTTATTATTCAGAATCTGAGGGCAATGTAGTGGACGAACAGGTTGCTAACGGAGCCGCCGTCCAGCTCGTCATGACCGTCGTAGCCGCTGCACTAACATTACTGTCTCTTGCTATTTAAAGAAAAAGACACTGGCAGAGATATAGAAAAAAAAAACAATTCTACCACTTTACTCGACACACTTGATTTGAAAATTTAAATGATCATTTAAAAAAAAAATATTGAAAAGACACTCTGATGATCTACACGAGTAGAAGACAAATTTATCGAGTAGAAAACTAAATTTCATTTCGAAATTAAAATTGCGATTACGATAGAAGTGCGAAAAAAATAGAAAAATCGAAAGAAAGAAAAAAAAAAACAATGCATTAGGCAGATAAGATTCGTGTGATTGTTTTATAAATTTGTGGCGATTATGTAGACTCGATTACTATCGTGGATTACTGTAGCGTAGGTTCATGTTCAGAATTTATGGTATACATTCCGATACGAAGGAAAAGTAAAGAAGAAGAATACTGAAATGAGAAACAGAAGGTTCGAAGCCGTCGATATTCGACGGTCGATTGAACCAGTATATCTTTATAAGTTATATCGCGATAAATGCTCATTGTTCAAAACGTACTGGTACGTTTTTGTTTACTTTGCGCGATGCGATCGCAAGTGGGTCAATTTTTTTTTTTATTTAATTTTTATTTTAAACTCATATTATCGTAAGTGTATTCACGCAAAAGACGTGTACTCGGTGCGATTTCTGACCGATAAGTCTAATTACGAAGATGAAAGAAAAAAAAGATACATTAAAATCAAGATGCCTTACATTGCCAAATGCCTAGTATTTACAAATAGTTTACCTTAGGCGAGAAAATTTCTCTGAGGCTGAATTCGTATTTTTAGATAATTTTTACGTAGTCTTGAGATTGTAAGTATGTATATCAGTCCATCTAATAAAACTCGAAATTACATGGGTACTTTTAATTCCTTTAAGAATTATTTTTTAAAAATTAAAAGTGTCCATTGGATTCAGGAATGATTTACGATTCAACGTACAAAAAACCAATGATCATTGTTCGTTCGTTATTTTTTAATAATTAGCGACATTTTTTTTTGAGGTGAATTGAGAGTTTCAAGATCTTAAATCAGTGCAAATCTTACTAATAATATAAATAAGTACACCTTATTTCGAAAAGAAGAAAGATCATACATAACATAATTGTGTCTAACACCACAAGAATTTTTTTTTACTACTTTTATGTTGTTTCTTTTACCATTAAAAAAAAAAAATTGGTTTCCTTCTTTCACTTTTTTTTGTTGGCTTTATAATTTTTTTTCTTCTTTTTGATCCAAATCAATCATTAGTTGTCTGCTTGATTAGAAATATTTGTCCGTCGAATCGCGTTCTTAGAGCGCATGATCTGTGACTTTTTTTAGAGAACCTATGAGTTACATTTTTTTTTCACTGCTCTGTATGATCCTTTTAAATTTTACTACATTAAGCGTGAATATAATTGTGTAAAATCAATATAATTTTAGTTGTAGTAATTATTTTACGAATAATTTCTTAAGAAAAGTAAAGTTAAATAAATACTAGGCTACTTTAGTATTAGCGAGAATGTGTCATTCGTGGTAACATTTTAAAAGAAAAAGGTCTTATTTATGGACACTGCGGCTAACTAAAACTGTAAGTAATTTAATTTTGTTCTCTTCTTGTAAATCGAAATTCGCAGTGTTTATAAATAGGACATTTATAATTGTTCGTAGAATATGCTTGTGCAAAGCATCAGTATTTTTTTTTTTAAAAAAAAGACCGACTGAATGCATTTCGTGGAAATAAAGAGATAAGGTTTAGTGTCTGAGAATTCCTCGATACTCTAAAATTGAATGGCTTCTAAAGGTCTCCATTTTTTTGTGAAAAAAAAAGAAAAAAAAATCGAGGCTATAGGACGCGCCCATCTGCGAAGCAATGCATGGCATGTGCCTGATTAATCTTTTTTGAGTACAGTGGATTCCGCTGTTTTAATTAGCGTCGTTTGCCTGCTTACTAGCGCCGATCGATTTTTACGAGACAACGACGGATGGACATTTCTTTTTTTTTTTTAGTTTCTCAAGAAACAAACTTTTTTTTTTTAATATTTTTTGAAAACAAAAAATTATATTCTTCTTTATTTCCAAATTAGTTTTTTTAACATTGAATTTGAAATTCACACCTTTAATTTTCTCGTTTAAAGTTTTATTCTTTTTGTTTATTATTTATTACGCCTTCATGAGGAAGACATACAAATAAAAAACAGTCATAAGAAAAAGAGACGCAGTTCAAATATCGGTTTTATTAATTGGCGTAAAAAAAAAAAAAATCTGTCACGGGTTCGAAGCTCGTAAAAGGGAAATAAGCTCTTTAACGGTGCGAATGAAAGTGAAATTTCTTGGGAAAGCGGCTTGATTTCCGCGTCGCCGAGGCGCACGATTCGACGCGAATAACGATCGAGAAGAGATTCCGTCTCTTTCTCCTGGTTAACGGTAGCCAGTTTTACGGGGCTCGAGCTCGTTTCCGCAAATAGAATCGAAAGCTTCTCGCCTGTGTGCAGCGGAAATGTGGTAGGAAGCTTCGAGACCAGAGTACATTGTGCACCGAGGATTACGTCAATTTGATTGTACACCATTGCGTTTAAAAAAATCGTCAGTATAACGCATTTATAACATGTAAATCTAAATATGTGATATTCACTTACCCTTAAAACTTACTCTCTACATACTTACCCTTAAAAATGTTACATCAAACATGACTAGTCTTTACTAAAGTAAGGACGTACTCGTATAATAAAAAAACATGGTATAATTGCTATAGCAAATTTTACTATTAATATAGTAAAATTTAATATAACTATAGTGAAAAAAGACTTAAAAATTATTTCAAAATTTATATTAGCCACTGTAGTAATTTATTTTGTAAGTGAACTTCCTTTAGTAAATTCTATAGTAATTTTTAATGCAACATTTTTTTCCGCGTCAGTTTGTGTCAGTGAAAATTCCGCTAATTTTAAAATAGTCCTACAATGATCACTGTAAATGAGTGAAATTTCACTCATTTATAGAGAAAATTTACTGATAAGTGTGCAACTGTTTTATAATTAGTAGAATTTTCATTGGACAATTTTAGAGAGTAAAAAAATGTAAACAGTGACATTTTGCACATGCAAAGTCGTTTACATATTGAATACGTGAACGATTTTTTATGTAAAACATAAAGCATGTCACTATTCACATTTTTCTAATTGAATTTCACATTTTCAGATTTACAGAGTAAATCAATGATGAAAGAAAAAAAAAGTAATTTTTGTTTTAATCGTGCGATCACGCGGAGTCAATGTTATTACAAGGGATAGTAACGGTGCTCACCGCTGACGAGGAGGTGGGGGCCGCTGAGGAATCATCGGTTTTGACTGCTATGGGAGGGCTGTCGATGAAATATTAAAGTTACTATCCCTTGTAATAACATTGACTCCGCGTGATCGCACGATTAACAAAAAAAATTACTTTTTTTTTCTTTCTATATATATATATATAAATGTCTGTGTCTTTTGGCTTTAGCCAGTATATATACGTAAATTGATATGATTTCTTGCGAAGCATTTATTACTGTAAATAAATAAAAAAAAAACACTTATACATAGAAAGCGAGAAATATTGAAAATATAGTGATTACCTTACTGAAAAAAGCGCACTTGCAAAGACCGTCAACGAAGTCAATTCAAAAGGTTTCGTATTGCACGTCTCATTTGGTTGAAAAACCCGGTCAAATGCCTAGTAATTGACTTTAATTTGCAAGCGTGCAACGCGAGCATTTTTGCGTTGGCTTTTTTCTCGGGTCTGAATTTTTTATTGAATTAAAACCGCTAAGATGAAAAAAATATATATATATATCCACCAAAGCAAATCCACCAAAACTCTCAGACTAGCAGAGAGGAGTAGAAAAAAAATCGAAATGGTAATTATGAATATACAAAAGCAAGCAATTGTTTCCTAACAAATTGTAAACTAATCGCTCTTATTATTGTTTAACAATGGTGTAGGAACGGCACGTTTCGTCTTATAGCTTTTCTTCTTAGTCTTATAAGATTAAAAAAAGAAATTTGCAAAGTAGATGCAATGTGACTGCTACTGCTATAAGATGCAATTAAGTAGAGTAGTTTGAGCGACTAGACGTGGACTAACACAAAGCAAGCTTACCCTCGCCGACGCTTTATTTCGGTATTTTCGCCCTTTCGTGCTATTTACTTTTACATCGCGCCTACCTTTCGTTTTTTTTTTCTTCTTGCGCGCCGCCTTCTTTCGCGCTTAAAAAAAAATATATATATTTCCTCTTTATGCCTGCTTTAACACCAACTGCATCTTTTTACTCTAAGTAGGTTGTTTCGCGTAATCACCGAACTGCTTTACACCTACTCCGTTAATACTGTTATTAAAATGCTTCTTTATTCTTCTTTCCTTCTTCATTCAAGCTCATTTATGAATGTATTCATTGATCGTTTATTAACTTGTAACGCTTCCCGTAGTGGGGAAATATCAGTATGTCTAAAAGAATCTTATATATTTGTTAAAAAAAATTAATCTAAGTAAATGATTGTTTAAAATTTATTTAATTATTTTTGATTGATTCACATGTGTTTACAACTGCCTTTTTATAACATGGGCTCAAGATCTTGGATAATTATTCTTTAGAATCGACAAATCGCGTCTCCGTTCTTTGTAACTTTTTATGTCTCACTAACAAGGAGAGTATACCAGACCTCCGGACTGTTTTTTTTTTTTTTTTTTTAAACTTTAAGCGTAGCTTTCATATGCCAAAATTTAAAGAAAGTTAAATTTGTAGGATCTAATACTTAATTTGAAATTCTCGATGAAATTGAACCTTTAAGCTATTTCCTCTAAATTATAGTAATTCTTTATGTGACGATAATTATTTAGCTCCTCGCAAAAACTTTACAGAGTTTTTTTAAAAAGACAATTAATTTGACATCTCATTTGACGAATAATTTGACATTCTGCGTGTTAAAAATTTTTATATGTTTAAAAGTTATTGCATTGTTTAATATGAGAACAGTTTCTTGATCAAATGTTGATGCTCATATTTAAAAATACATAACTTTACATAAGTAGAAGGTCAGTTTATTCGTCAAATAAGATGTCAAATTATCCGTCTTTATTTGTTTTAGTGAAAAACTCTGTACGTTTTATAAGTAGGAGCTAAGTTATTGTCACATGAATGAATCACGTAGTTTTAGAAGAAAATTACTTGAAGGATTTATTTATTCAAGGATTTCGAGCGTTGCACCCTAATATAAAATTTTTTTTTTCATATTTCTGCAGCATAAGAAAAGAATGCTCTAAAGTTTAAAAAAAAAAATCTGTGATTCGGAGGTCTGATACTCTCTTAGTAAGTCAGTAGTTAATACCAATGTATAAAAAATAAAATAGTAGTGAAGAATGCATCGATGCGCTCGCGGTACGTGTTTGGTGATGTAGCGCGCGCCGCAAGTCATTTTTCGAGTGTCGCTATTCCATGTTGGAATGCCATTAACCTCCGCAGTACCAGTACGTTTTAATCTACCAAACGTAGCAATTGTGAAAGGAGCTCGCCCAGTGGGTGTCTTCTTTTGTTAACGATGTCGAGGATTTTTATCTCCTGTATATGCGGGGCCCCATATGTATATTTATCACAACTTCATTCATGCGTTTCGTTGATCGATCGATCGGATAAGAGTTTACAAACACATTCAATCCACACACTTTTTATTATCACAACAATATCGTAGACATTGTGTAGGCTTTATACCACATTCATCACCAAGCATCGTTCCGTTTTATTTTATTTTTTTTTTTGTTTTTTTTTTCTAATTTTTTTTTCTTTATTTTTAGCTTTTGCACTAACCTATTTTAAAGTGGCTAATTTAACGAGTGCGACTAACGATGAAATTTATATCTGTAGGTAACATGAGCAACGCTTCCGTTTTGCAACACGAGGGTCCTATTATCTCCAGCGCGGCTATAATTGGCATCGTCATTGCCGTCCTTCTCATCATTATGCTGATCACGGACGCCATACTTTGCTGCGCCAATCACTCAGGTGGGTAATCTCGTTCGTTTTTATAAAGAACATTTTGTTTTGACATTCGTGACCGATAGAAGAAAGTAAATAAAGCTATTTGTAATCTCTTATTGTTATTGCAACATGCGTGTAACCGTGTAACGTCGAGATTGACTAATTATTTTCTTTTATTATATTGACATAAATTTATTTATTTATTAATATACAATGGACAAATTTGCACTAAAATAATACAATAAAATGATACAAAACATCATCAGCCCAGAAATAAAGTTCTTAATACAATTAAACTTGCTAAACTTAACAATATAGTGGATAATACTGACACTGAAAGAAATAAAAACATTTGAGTATTTAAAAATGCAATTAACATTTGCACTACTCATCGGAACAGAGTTCCACACTCTTTTCAATTTATTTACAACATATAACATCTCATAAAAATCAATGCTTTTAATAAAACTTTGCTTTTATAAAATACGATAACTCTTATATATTAAAATACATTTAAATAAATCAATTAATTTAAGAAAATTTTTTAAATTATGCAAAAATGTATACATGAAAAATCAGATTGGATTTCAAAAAAAGTTGCTATTTTCGTATTCATGATTGAATCTAGTGATTGATCTATCCACCTTTAAAAGCCAGATACCTTAATATATTTTGCTAAATACTTTCCAGTTTTTTTAAAGAATGTATCGGTAAACGGTGATCAAATTTACAAACAGTAAGTTAATTTAATTAAAACTAAGGTTAAATATAAATATCTGATTGCATACTTCTTTATTTCTTTATCAAATAAGCGGACAAACAACACAACACCCTTGCAAAAATGAGGGAAACTAAAATTTAACAGTAAGAGATTTAGCAACCTTTTTAAATAAAAAAAAAAAATATATATTTCAGTGAAGAAACGCAGCTATACTATTAATACAAATTTTCATTTCAACTTCCTATATAAAATTCTGTTACCTAGATAAAGAGATTTAGGAATAATTGGTATACCATTTTCCATTGATAATTTCGGAATAACAATCGAATCCTAATGTATTAATAAATAAAAAAGAAATTCCATGCTAAATCACCAATTTTGTTTGATTTACAGGTATAATCTACTACTTGTGCGAGCGATCGCGAAGGAAACCTGTTGACGAAGAAGACGCCAAATTGGGCAGGTACGTGTGTTCGCCATAATAAATGTTGTTATCTTTTACCCAATCAAATATATTTATGAAGATATGAGCATTCTCCTATTTATCTGTTTCTTCTTTCGATATATATTTATATATATGTACACAAATTATATATATATATTTTTTTTATAGTTATGTCACGTCGTTACACATTGCGCCATTTATATATACATATCGAAACAAAATACTGCATACACACAAATACAGACTGACAAAAAAAAAATTAATAAAAAAACAACTCATATTCGAGCTCGACGCATTCTGTGCTTTGGCAAGTTTGGAGCTGTCGTGTCATCGAATTTTCCGGTTATTGCACCGATCACACGCAGATCGTTCATTGCATCTTTTTGTTGACTCTGCATATATTTTTTTCATTTCCTCATCGCTCATTCGTACATGCATCAACGTCACCATAGTATGACATACTTTCGAGTCACTTATATCTCACTTTTTTTTTAAATTGGATAAACGCTCGATATACTTCAAATTTACACTTTCATATTGCTTCGCACATTATTAAAAAAAAAAAGCAAAAAAAAGTTTTTTTTTCATTTAAGTCGCTTGATCGTCGACTAATCGTCTTGCGAGAGACTGTGAGAGTGTAAACACTTTGAAGAGAATACTTAAAAAAAAAAAACTGTTTACTGACGTTTCTATTTTTTTGACGTGCTCAGTTTATACGGTTGGCGGTTCCCATTGCCATATTGCGACCAAAAAATGGCCAATGTTGCCGGGGTGACGGCCATTCAAGATTCGGGTAATGGAAAAAGTACCATTACACTGGTCAAGCATACTGCCATGTAAGAGAAAAAACGAGTTAACAGTTTGCTAAAACGAAAAAAAAAAAATTTGGATTCGAAAATTATATATACCATAGTCAAAATTTCAATCAAAATTTTTTACTCGATAAAGAGCATGAGGCAGTGCCGAATTCGACGTGGCTTTTCGAGTTTTTCTTTTTGTCTTACAGCATGAGGTTTAATTATTATTTTTTTTTTTTACTGTCATCTTTTTATTCTCTATGGCGTGATTCACTGTGGACGTGTCTCTATTGTCAGAGTGTCGCACAGCTATCTTTGCTCTCTTCGACGGTAGAGTCGGAAAAGAAAAAAAAAGCGTATACGCAAAGAAAAAAGGAAGAAAAATAGTTTCAGTCGATCGTTGACGGGGAGGAGGAAGCAAAGGGATGGCTCGAGTCTAGCATGCAGCGCGAGTTTTCTCTTCGCGTCTCCCCTCCCGCCGGGGTGACCTATTGTGCAGAAAAAGCTCCGCCAACCACTTTTTTTTTTCTCTCATTCATGACTCGGAAGGCACGCGCGACGACTTGTCTCTCGCTCGACGAGCGAGACTCCTCATCCCGCATTGCCACACGTGCTCGGACAGCATTATCTTATACGCCGAAGAGCCGAGAAGCTTTTTGTGTCGCCCTTAGAGTCACATTTCACCTCCGTATGCACCTCTATGTGTTTCCTTTCCGATTTTGTTCTTTTTTTTTTTTGCAACAATAACAAAAAAATTATAGAATTTTTTTCTTAAGATAAATTTTTTCTCGTAGAATTTTCTTAATTTTCCTAAAAAAAAAATGTAAATAATATACTGTAGCTGATAAGTTAAAAGTTCTTTTGTACATAATAATTTCGTAACAATTTCTTTTGATTTAGTATTGATACTTTTTGCACGAAGAAAAATATTACGTTAAAAATGACTATAGTCTTTGCTAAATCGAGGACAAACACGAATGATAGAAAAAATGGTATAATTGCTAGAAAATTTTAATATAACTATAGTAAAATCTAACTTAAATATTTTAAAATTTATACTGGCCACTAGAATATATTTTTCTTTTTATTTTGTTGAAGTTTGCCCTTTCCTTTGTAAATACTTATAGTAATTTTTATTGTAAAATTTTTCTCCGTGTGTAAATTTTTCTACGTTGTAACTGATAACCGTAAATAAAGAGTGAGAACTATTAGATCTTATTTTATAGTAACTTGAAAATAGTCAAAATAAAGATTTTTTTCCATTTTTATATACACATCACATTAAACACTCCCATACCTCGCATCATTATTGATCATGTCATTGTTTATACATAAAATATCAATCGCATCAAGCTTTGGCTATGTTGCACGTTCCAAAATACACACTAGGCGCTTAGTCACTCTTCTATTAGTTGAATATTCAGTCTGAACATATCTGAAAATAAAAAATTTATTGAATTCTGGTTTGATGTTATAAGTATAGAATAGAATAGTTGTTTAAAAAATAAAAATATATAAGTGACAAAACCATCAGCTATTTTAAACTTAAAGTAAACTATTGCACTTATCGCGATTTTCTTTAAAAAAAAAACTGCGGAAAGCATAACAGTTTACTTACAATTTTATTGTTATCACAGAAAAATAAATTTTAAAATTATTACTACATACAAAAGAAACAAAAGTAAAGCAAACTATTCTCTTTAAGTCAAACAAAAAGAAATAAGTAAAAAGTAAAAAAAAAAAAAATAATAACAATATTATAAAGAAAACAGATAACCAGGAATTCAATAAACTATTTAAAAAAAAAACAACTATAAATTAGTAATAAATTAGAATGATGTACATAATGGAGTAACAGTCGACAATAACCGTCGGCATTCGCATGTTGAACAGCGTTTTTTTCGATGTTCTCTATAGTGAAAGTTAATTTAGCGACCGACGCTGAAAAATAAAAAATTATTAACTAATTGAAAATTCTTGCTTGGCACACAGAGACGAGAAGGAGCCGCTGAAGGAGGAGAAGAAGATCACGCCGATAATCGACACGGGCCTGCGACGAGAGACCTCCGTGACGTTCGACGGCAAGAGGTCCATCTCGAAGACCGGCTTCGTCGGCAAGGATTCTGCCGTCTAGATATTCTTCCGGCGTACTAGATTGTAAATCTCTCTTCCTCCGAGAACGAGTCTATACGCGAGCGTTTGCAAGGAACAACCTGTGCGCGCGCAAAATGTGTGAGCACAAAATCGTACTGCCGTAAAGAAAAGAAAAAAAAAAACAAAACGGCGAACGCCGTCAGAGACACACACACTCAGGAAATATCGCCGAGTCGTGGAAAGCGTATTAAAAACAAAAAAATAAAAAAAAAGCTGTCCCTTGCATTCTGGAGTACGAGAAAACGAAGAACTATATTTATCAGAAGCGCGCCGTACTCTCGAGTCGTTCCGAGTCGCGATATTATACAGCTACACGAGTTTAAAAAAAAAAAAAAAAAAACGCGACGTAATATTATAGCACGAGCTTATTCTAGCTGTCAGAGCCTCGCGAGAAAAGGATGTGTGAAAAGAAACGCGAGTTTATTTCTCTGACGTCGGCAAGGACGATGTATGTACATTGGGCGTTGGAGAGAGAGAAGACACCCTCGCACCTCTCGTTGTCTTGTCTGTTTGAACGATGACAATATCTTACAAGTAAATAAAGTAAAAGACTTTTTGTTGGAAACTTTTTAAGCGCCTTTTGCTCCCGGCGACTTGACGTTAGAATGCACGAGTACGAGAAGACAGAGAATAGAGTTGTAAAAAAAAAAACACGAAGAAGAAATTGTAAAACGTGCAGATTCGTTCGACGAGCACATCGTTCGACTTTGTGTTGCGGTGTGTCCACGCGCTTGGAGAAGTCAGAGATCCTACCCAATGCAATCGCAATTCTAGTACGTCGGCTTGGATTCGATCTCCTATTATTCCACTTAAATCTTATTATCCTTTCATGTAAATACGTTTTTCCCTTAGATAGTATTATACCATTGTATTGACCCTTCATTCCGTACCCTTACCCCTTATTACCCTTTAAGACGCTCCCACGTAAAGGGAGGAAAATCACTGTTCGTCGTTACAAAGCAGCATACCATCCTCCTATATATTTTCAGCATTTTTAATGAATATATACACGATTTGTAACACCAGACTTTGCTCCGTGCAAACGAATACTTCCTTTTATATTACTTTTTTTTTTTAAAAAAGACTGAGATTTTCTCTATTGTACTTTTTTAAATCGCAAACAATTGGTACTGACAAACTTGATGAGTATTTTTGTTAACTACAATCGCCACTCTTGAACGAAGATTTTTTTTTCATGTTCGTTCTTCTAAAAACCCATGACATGGAAAATTTATAATGTACCGCTGTTGTTCATTTTGTTGTGATGAGAGAGAAAAAAGAAAGAGCAAGTCCATAGACTTTAATTTGACTTAATTAATTATTATATTTATCATATCTTGCTTATACACACCGTCTGTTAATTTAACGAATAAGATTTGTATTTTTTAAAAGAAAAAGTGCGTATATATTTATCGCTATAACTTTAAATCAATATGTGTATGCGCGCATGTGTGTATGTGTGTTTTACTTGTAACCTTAAACAGTGGCGTTTCTTCAGGGAGTCCATTTTTCATAAGTATAACTAAAGAATAAATGAAGAAAAAATAAAAAAAATTGATTGAAGAATGCCACTGATTTATAAAGTATAAGAATGCTTTCTGCAAAAAAGTATAAAAAAAAAACAGTTAAAATTGTGATAAGTCTTTTGTAAATGCTTGTAAACGTTATTCCCTAGTCTTAAAAAGAAAAATGTTTGACGAAAACCTGGAAATAGTACTGACATAGAACGATGTATCGTCTCAAACGAGACTCGCAGTTTACTTGCACCAAAAGAAAGTTCAGTCGCTACTCAATTAGCGATTTAACTTTCTGCGAATGTAGCTTTTTTATATGGAAAAATGAGGTACGAACGGATTTTTGCCAAATATAGAATTATAGTACTTACTAGCTGTTTAAGTCGGTAAAATGTTAATTTGCAAAAATTGTTGCTGTAAAAAAAATTGGTCCAAACATTGTACGACAGTTGGTGGGTGAAAAAGGGTTAGAAAGGTTTAAAAAATAAGTGTAAAACTCTACATGGTTTTTAACTCTTTTTTATTTCTCAACTGTAATGGAAAGAAGTAAAAGGATAAATTGGCATATTTTGCACACGACACATCTGTCATTGTTAATGAAGAAAAGAATGCCAGAATTAACTTGTGCAAAAAAAAAAAAAAAAAAAAAAAACAAAAAAACAACTGTTCGACAAAAAATAAAAATGAAGGTCTATATTATGCTTTTCACTAAAAGTATTAAATTAACATCTTCCATCTTTTCCAAAACCTTATGATTAATCATAAGCCAATTAGAATTAAGAAATATTTTTTATGTATGCTTTTTCTGTATGCCACGAAGACAAGTGAAAGTTTCAATAAAGGAAAAAAGAAATTGTCCAAGGTTAAACCACCGAGTCATTGTATCTCGTATTCTTTTTTTCCAAAATTTCCCTTCCGTCGTTTTATCAATAAATAGTTAACAGATTATTACACGTTTATACAGCATCGGTGCTTAGAGAGCACGAACCGGTCGCATTCCCGTTCACGTCATTATGATTAATAATACCAAAAAAAGGCTCAAAGCGGATATTTGCACACAAACCCAGCCTTGGTAAAAAGTCCAATGTTTCTCGATTGTCCCTTGAGGGGGACGGCACTTCAATTACACACTTCCCTAATCTAATTAAGTCAAGAAATCATGTTTCTTCAAGAGAAGCTCATACCCTATCTTCAACAACTCGTTCTTCACATACTTAAAAACAGCACAAGTATTGAAAAAGCGTGTCATTTGGCGTATGTGCTTTGGATAAAAGGATTTAAAAGTAACACTGGCACTGCGTGTAACCTACACTAGACATGGTATGGCAAATCTCAAAGACACAAATGCTCAAAGATATGGTGAATTCCATCGTGACGATACGGACGGAACTACTTTTATCACACTTCGATTCCTGTATTGGACGACTTCCCTTTTTTAATTAAAAGTTGTTCAGCATTCAGTACTGGTGGCTGTGTTCTAGTGTGCCATACATAAACCTGAAATTTAAAAAATTTGTTAATATCCATTATCTTTTATTGTTTTATTTTTTTATGAAAGTTTTATAATAAATTTAAAGAATTCGAAATGCAGTTACTGTTGAAAGCATCTACCATACCGACAGTAGGTTATTGAAAAGAAGTCACAATTATATATATATATTCTATAATAAATCTTTGAAGAACACTTATTTGCAAATAATTAATTCAAATCTTCAAGCTTACTTTTGTACAGCCATCGGCTAAACCCTCCAATTCATCTCTAGTTGTGACTTGTTTCAGAATTTCACTCTCTTGAAATCCACTCTGTATATCATATGCAAACAAAGCATCTTTCTTCTCTAATATTACTTTTAAATTAATGCCAAAACCAGCCATGTCAATAGGAAATGGTCGGTCTGGCTTCCAAACTGCAGTAAAACCAGTTACTTTTTGTGTTGCTTTGTCACAGATAGGTCGTTCAACCATTAGGCCCCCAACAAGTCCTACTGGCCAAACTCCAACTCTCTTTACTTTTGCCACCTAGAATTATAGAATTATTTCTGATTTAATTTAGTTCAAAATTTAAGTAATTCAAGTTGAAATATAATCTTACCTCTTTGAATAAGTGTCGAGAGTAAGTATTATCATCATCAGCAAAGAAAATGACTCCATTGTGACTTTCATTGAGATTACTCCGAATCCACCTGAGTGCAGCATTCCTCTGCTCCACTCCTCTGGGTTTCTTCCAGTTTGGATCATTTTTACCAAGTTTATAATGAGGTGGTGTTGGTGCATTAATATGAGTATAAGTAAGGCCGCTCGAAGCAAGAAAGTTTGTCACAAGTGGAGTTTTCTGAATGGAATCTTCTACTACAATCCAATGAAAATTTGGTACAAGCAAAAAGGTTTGCGATAACCTTGTAAGTTCAGCTTTCTGTACAGGCCTTGTAAACGTGGGTGTTATTGCATAAATAGTAGGACTATCGCTTGGCTTTCCTATGTCGTTGTATTCCGTCACAGCGTCGCAAATCCTAGCACTTGTGGGCATTGGCATGTGCACGGGTTCATTGATATTTTTGCACGCTATGGATGCTGCCCTTATTACCTCCAGAGAATCCCTGGTCATCTTACATAATTCCTCCTGTGCCTTGCAATCTGAAATTTTATCATAAATGAATTTCTTGATATTAATTTGAAATTTGATGTGCCACACGAGATCACTGCTTATTAATTCTATCTTTGACTCATCTTAAGGATGATCTTAAACCATAGTAAAAAATTTTACAAGCCCACTCATAGCCAAGGTCACAAACAGTTAAGTCTACAAAGTAAAAGTGAGAGAATGTAATCTATCATTCGATCAGGAAACATTCGCTCGTATGACATTTAAAAACATAAATAAAAGATAATTCAAATGTCTTCTTCATAAATGCTTCGTTATATAAATTCATTTAAAATTTTTAAATTATTTTAAACATTATTCTTCCTTTGTTAAACGAAAAGAGCACAAAGAGCGTACATTGAAAAAAACAGTCACCACTTACAAGTCTTTCAACTATTAATTAAATTCACAATGAATTTCGATAAGGACGTAAATAAGTACGCTTGGAAATCGTTGTATAACACAATTTTCCAAAGGTGAATCACTGAGCGAGCGTAAGGCTTTTCTTTCATTGCGGGAGACCGGTAGTATCTCGATAAATACGCGCAAATAAAAAAAAAAACACCGCCAGTGTATACACATGCACGCACAGTTTATAAATAACAAAAAAAAGGGAGCAGACGACAGTTTGGACTCCGCATTACCGTAGCTCGCCAGGTAAAAGCTTCACTCGCATACACACAGGAGCTAATAACAACCCTCGCAATAAAAAAAGTAAACGAAGACACCAAATATAACACCGGATCGAACAAAGTGGGGCTTATCGCGATATTCTATTATACAGAGCGGCAGTGAGCGCTGCCGTCAGTGTGCAGAGCGCAGAGTGCCGAGCATACCCACAGCGGGGGAGGAGGTTGGGTTTGAAAAAAAAATCGAAGGGTGGCACGGAACGGAGCGAGAGAGAACGGGGAGGGTTGCGCGCTGCGCGCGCGCGCGAGAAAGATGGACTCACTGTTGTAGCTCTGCCAAATGACGAAGAGGAAGCCGAGGACGAGGATGGTCCTGCTGAGGCACATTACGTAGAGAGGCCTGAAGCAGCGGCTCGTCTTGTACACCATGCTGGAGTGGTGGCTGTGATCTGAGCCGCGGGACTGGCTGCTGCCGCCCTCCTTCATCCTCAGCAGTCTGGCGTCGTCGCCGCCGAACGCGCTAGCGAACGCCATAGTGCAGAGTGCTGCCACGATGACGGCCGCATGCCGACAACGCCGCGCGGCCGGGCATAGCGCGGCGCCGGCGGCCGGACCTTGTCCCGCAGTGCGCGAGTGCGCGCGCGCCACACACCAGGCCGGATTTTATACCTTCGGTGTACTTATGCGCTATATATATATATACCTACTTCTGTACCTTTATGACTTCTAATGTTGTACTCGTCACGGTACGAGCGAACAAATCGAACCGGCGATCGTGACGTTGCTGCTGCGTTTGCACTATTCTGCGTGCTTTTTCTTTCTTTTTTTTTACGACGAAGTTGGGAATACGCGATTGAAACTTAAAATCGAGTTATTTATACGTTTTGAAGTTTATTTTTTTATTTGTTTAATTTTAACGACTATTAGGCGATTATTTGTGGCGACCGTTGTTGTTATTATAGTAAACACTGACAAAAATTTGTAGATTCAATTAAATATGTCTCCTTGAAAAATCATTTAGTTTATTACTAAACTAAACGATTAGTTTAAAATTTATTTAACTTCATCGATCTTTTCACTAAAAATGTTGTTAATACAATGAAATATTTAGTTCAATCAATAGAATAATCTTGTAAGGTGGATTCAACAAAATTTTTTATTGCATCTGCAAATTTTTTTCTTTTAATAAACTTCATATAGTTGTGTTTATAGAATAGAATAGAACAGAATAGTCATTTGTTGTAAATTACAGAATATTTACAAATATATAGATTAACAGGTTTTTATACAAAATGTACAAAATTGTATATAAAAGTATAAACGTCTTTAAATGAGTACATAAATCTGAAGACAAGTAGTTAATTAATGGACAACTGATTGGCATTTTGTGTTGAATATTACGAATTATCATTTTTAAACATTCTCTTTCAAAAGAAAAATGTTTTGCATAGATTGTGTAGAAAAATTTTGTATAGAGTTTATGTAGATCTCGCGAGATATTAATAATTCTATAAATTTATAAATATTTTTATAGATTATAAAGTATTTCCCGCCTGCAGATTGCCTACAGATTTTTCTTACTATTTTCTGCAGAATTTCTATAGAATCCATAGACCTGTAGAAAATTTACAAAAAAAAATTTCGGCTAAAAAAACTATTTTTAACTTAAATTTGTTAAAAAAACTTTCTCTATTCTATGTAAGATCTGCATTACATAATTTAAAAAAAAGTATTTAAAATGTTTTTTGTATAAGAATATAAATTAAAATAAATCACAATCGTATTTGTAACGCTACTTTGCGCGGACGGCCGCCAAAACACTTCAAATCATCGCTTCTTGCTACATTCCTTCCTTGGCTCGCAACTCCTATAATTACATTGCGCTCGCATCATCGTTACACTCCGAGAAAAAAAGAAATTGCTTACCTCTCGGGATATTATTATTTTTTACATAATGTATCTTTAATCATTTCCTTTCTATTTTTTTTTTGTTTATTCTATTTTATGATTTTTAGTTGTATAATTCTCAATGTCTCTAATCATTTCCTTTCTTTTGTTTATTTTATTTTATGATCTTCAGTTATACAATCTTGATTATGCAATTAACGATTTTAAAGAATCCCTTTAGAAAAAAAAAACAAAACCATGGCCTTTTCATTGCAGTAAGTATTTCTCGTGTTGTAATTGTAATTGGTTGAATGATAATTATCTTTTATTTATTTATTTATTTATTTTCATTTTTTATTATTTGACAGTAGCAAAGCGCAAGCAATGAATAAAAATTTAATAATAACTCAGTAATAAATTATTATATTTCCTATTCAAATTCAAACAAGTTCATAATTCTTAAAACTGTATGTAAATTTCAAATTGTCTAAAGTATTTATTGCATGGTAAATAATGCATTTCCTTTTCTGAGAACAATACTCTATTTCAATTCAATTTGAACTGTTTAAGTTTAGGAAAGCAATTGATTTTCAATTACGATTTCTTTCTTAATCTGTCTGTATTGTGAACATTTAATGAGCTAGGCAACAACTCTCTTATTTACTTCTACCCTCTGATTCATAATTTTTTTTCAAATATCTTTTTTATTTTTATTTAATTATGTCTATTTACATGGGACGGACTTAATAGCTATTCTTAACATTAAAATTACTAATTATAACAATAAATTAGTACACAAAAAGTAACGAAAAAGGAGCGCACTGAGATTTTAAGTGCACCATTTTATTTATTTTTTTATTTATTTAAGCTTTAGACGAAAATTTCAAAAAACTAACTAAATAATGTAAAAGAGCGCAGCAACGATGTAAATATTTCGATTTGAGTTATTATATTAGTTACTATTAGGTAGAATGTTCGAAAATCCTTTTAAACAAATAGTACATCGAATGTCAATAACAATTACTCATTATTAGATAATGATAGTATATCAAAGGTCAATAACAATTAGTCAATATTAGATAGAGTATTCGAAAATCGTTTTAAGCGATCGAATATCGATTAAAATCCAGTAGTACATTAAAAGTCATTAACAAATATTTGTCCCAATTCAGATAAGCCCATGTACGCTATCATTTTCAGGACTGTAAAATCTCTGGTTTTCTTAAAATAACAGTTACCGCAAACACTTCGCGAAGTGCAATCGCATTTCAATAATAAATTTGCTCCACTTAAACGTAGATATACCAAGAAGAAAATACTTATAGTTTATTTATAAGCCGTCCTTATGTCTACGCTTCGACCGTTAAAAAAAAAAAAAACAATATTTACCCGACTATATTTTTAATAACAGGACGGAGCAATAATTAAATAAACCGGCGCTACTGTGTAATTGTTTTCTTTTTGTTTTTTTTTTCGCTCCCCAGCGTAAAGCACCTCGTCCGGAGAAACATGAATCTGACGGAACTGGACATCCGTCTGAGATAAGCCGTGATAAACGGAGGCAGCTGCTGGCGGTCGTTTACACGCTCCCGCGAGCCTCGCGATTGCGTGGCCATAACCACTTTGGCCGCGGAGAATTGCACCGGGTACATCCCAAACTGGCGCGTCTGTTATATCGACCGGTGCTTGCTCTTTTTTCTTGCCGCATGGGGTTGCCGCAGTGAAAGTATATAATCGCGAGTCGATATATATCTATACGAGTGGGCATAGGCGCGAAAGCGCAGGCGCGCTTACTTGCGCTAGCGGCGAGATGTTTGCAAATCCCCGCTAATGACTGTTATTCCTTTCTCATTCACTAATAAATGTCGCTTGTATCAATGACCGTGAAACGTTAGACTTTTTTTTATGCTCGCCGGAAATTTTGAGAAAATTTTGAAGTAATATGGCAACGCTGCGGCGATTCGTTAATTTCGTATTATCTTGTCTTTATAGTTTTATCTTTTTTCTTTGACGCGTTATCGTGGTTATTTATATCGTTTTATGTTGTAATTTTTTTTTTAAATTACTGACAACTTTTTGATAGAATGAAAGAATTAAATGCAGCTGACGTAGTACCTGTGAACAGAAATTATTTGTTTAGAACATTTTTAAAATTTTCATATTAAAAAATGTTAGTTGAATCTACTAATTATTTTTTCGGTCTACAATACACTTTCTCTGAAGGAAAATAATTTCCTTTTCATTGCGCACAATTAGCCAAAAGTACTTATGAACAATTCTATACCAGAAGACAGCTTATTTACGTTGCATACCCTGTTGAAAATGGAAACGTTGAAAAGAAAGTTGAAAATCAACGTTTCCGAAACGTTGATTGTAAACGTTTCAAAACGTTGATAAAACCTTGATTTACCTTGATTGTCAACTTTTTTTTCAACGTTTCACAAGTTCATAGTAAACATTGATTTTGAACGTTGATTTTCAACGTTTATTTCAACGTTTCTCAGAAAAGCGATAGGAACGTTTATTTTCAACGTTTATTTCAACGTTTCCCAGCAGCGTGACGGAAACGTTGAATTTCAACGTTTTCATCCCAGAACGTTCAATGTTTCCCAGAAACTTGATAAAGACGTTGATTTTCAATGGTTGAAAATAGGAACGTTGAAAATAAATGTTGAACATTGAAAATCAACGTTGACGTTATTTTGGCTTGATTTTCAACGTTTATTTCAACGTTTCCTTATAAATGTTGTTTTTTCAACGTTGAAAATCAACGTTGAATCTTGCACATCACCGTTGAATATCAACGTTTATACGGAAATATTGCAAGAAACTTTGAAAATCAAGCCCAAGCAAGGTTTTTTCGACGTCAACGTTGATTTTCAATGTTCAA
>JAWWEN010000002.1:2128879-2139170 GCA_035582955.1 Sycophila texana
AAAAATTCCGTGGCCAAAAATGACGTTTAAACGACGTTTTTAAAACGTCAGTTTAGACATTAAAAAAAGACGTTTCTATTCGTTTTTTAAAAAACGTCTTAATGACGTCTTTATAACTTTTTGTGCTAGCAGGGTGAATAACAACTTAATAAATAATTCGGATTTTTATAAAAACACGTCAGCGACCTCATACTAACTGAATTTTTAGCAAAAAAATAACAATTCTTAATTATTCTTTTGAATTTCTTAATTATTATATTTCCCGGGTAAGTTAGCGTCTGCGCATTTCTCAATAATGTATAATTTGATCGGCGGCATCGGCTTGTATCTTCAAAATTGTCTACAGTAAAAGATTATCAGAAAATATATTAAAGAAACGCATACAGTTCTGATATCGATGACTTATGAAATTGATTCCTAATATTAAATGTAATTGCTTTTCTCTTTCTTACAAAGAAGAAATAAAAATTACAAAACAGAAAAGTATTTCCATTTTATAGACTCTAAAGTCAGGTGCGAGTCTGAATTAAATGATGCTAACCCTGCAGGCTGCAACATGCATTTTCTAGTTTCGCTTTCGATTCACTTTTAAACATCGCCACAAACCTTATGCTTAAACAAAATTTACCCCAGTCATTCACTAAACCCATTTAAAGAAAATTCGACCCATGCAAAATGGTTTAAGCATTATAAAAAAAAAAATCTTTACGGATTTTTCACGAAAGTACGACGAAAAGAAAGTATAAATGGAAAGTTTGAGTCTCGTATCCTCCGTGGATTTTCTAACAGCAGTATTAACTCCCACGAGGTTGGACACACTGCAGCGCAAAGTTAGCTGTTCACTTCAAAAGAGAAGAGAGAGTAGAGAACTAGAGACTGAGACACAACAGGGCAGAGCAAAGATGGACTCTTGAAAAATTTTTCACGACTAAAACGGCAGTCGTCCGAGTCCGAAATTCGAACGTCTGCGGCGTCGCGCCAGCTCCAGGAGACAACCCGCTGAACCTGTGCGACTTCGCGATCCGTGCGAGATGATCGTGCAGGAGCCAGTGCAGGTAAATTATCCCACGATCGCGAGGCAGCGAGCCCGAAGTGACGTACGCGAGAGCAGTGCAGCTTCTCCGACGATATCTGCTAATGTATTGACATTTCGCTGATATCGTTCGAACGGACCCCCGATGCATTCAATGATACTTACGATGGCTTGAAAGTGTCATTATTTTCTTATTTTTCTCGGTTACTCCGATGTGGCTTAAAGAACTTCGTCTGCTGCTTTAGGAGTTAATAAAAAGATTCCAATGTTTTCCAATTTATAACTTCTCAAGCTCTATGCCTTTTTTTTATCTACCTGTATTATAACTGCTCTTCGTTTCTCCACTCGCATGGATTAAGGCTACCGATGAGTGAATGGGAATTTTATTTAAAAAATCTTGGAGTCGATAAATATTAGTTGTAACTTTGTGTGAATTAGCAAAACATGCTTTCATAAATAAATAAATGTCGTATTGAAAATGGATACTAATCAATGACTATAAGTGTCATCCAATCTTATTTATAATGTATAATTTATTTTCATATTTCAGGCAGCCATATGGCACTGTTTAAATCACTATGCTTATCCAGATGCAATCTTTCTTGCTGAAAGGTTATTCGCGGAAGGTATCTTAAAATTATTGTTTTTTTTCCTCTTATTTGGTTAAAAATAGAAATAATTGCTAAATTTGCTTTTTTTTTTTCTTATAGTGGACAATGAAGAAACATTATTCCTTCTTGCAACTTGTTATTATCGTTCTGGGAGAGTGAGGCAGGCACAAGGTTTACTTGCCAAGCGTTCATTAACTTCACCACAGTGTAGATTTCTTTTAGCAAAATCTTGTTATGATTTGGAAATGTACGCAGAGGCAGAAGCAGCTATAGTTGGTGGTTACTACAAACAATTGAAGAATTTTGATGAGATAGTCACTCAGTTTGGTGATGAAGCATGTTTCTTTCTTCAAATTATAGCAAAAATAAATTATAAAATGACGCGGATATCTAAAGGGAATGAAGCTCACAAATTAGCTTTAAAATTAAATCCTTTCTTGTGGCATTCTTTTGAAGAACTGTGTAACACTGGTGAGAAGGTAGATGCAAATAAAATATTTCAGTTGGATAAATTGGATAACTTATCTACATGCATCGGAAGTACACCAATTTCATATTGTGCTCAAGAACCAGATCTCATTGTACCTAATAATAACCCTCTAAATACTCCAACGTCTAATAATTGTAATAATGTGTAAGTTACAGAATTATTTTTTACTAATTTAACTCTAACTCTAGTATTTATTTATTTTACAATTTTCAATATTTTAGTACACCAAACCAAACTTCTAATGGTTTATCTTCCAACATAAAAATGCATGCAGTTGATGAAACTCCACAAAATTTATCAAGTCACTTTAATTCTTGTTCAACAATATCACCTCGAGGAAAACCTCCTCGGTACAGAAGCATGTTTAGTAGCTCTATGAGTCCCTTAACTCCAAGTTTTGGAATTTTACCATTAGACATAAACACTCCGGAACCTCCAAATGCACCTTCTCATGCAACACTGACTGAAGCAAATGATCAAAAAAGTTCAGCCATACGAGTTTCAAATTTAAAAAACAATGTTGGGGTAAGATTACAATTTAAATTTTTCTTTTATTTCAATGGAGAAATAATTAATAGAAACTGATTACAAATTTTATTTATTATCAGCAATTAATAACTCGAAAAGAAACTCTATTACAACAAGGTAAACTAGTATTTTCCCAATCTGGAAATACAAGTAACCTTACAGTTACTCCAGTGACTCCAGTCCCTCCCCAACCAACACTTCAAGGTCCTAATGTAAGAAGATCATCAAGACTCTTTAGTAATAGTTACTCAGTGAAAGTAAGTACTGGCTTATTAGTATGCTTTTCGATTTCACTCTTAATTACTAGATAATGATTTATACAACTTAAACCAGAATTAAATAATAAATAAATCTTATTAACATAATATTATATTTTTTTAGGAAAATAATAAATCTCCCAACCGAAATAAATTTACGACTCCTAAATCACCATCTCGTAAAAGTAAATCAAGACTGTCTAAAAGTAATCTTAATAAAAGTAATTTTAATGATATGAACGAAAAAAATAGGAATGAAAAAGAGAAAAGCGAAACTATTACCTCAGAAAAAGTTGTAGCTAATACTAACGCATTAAATCAAAGTAATAATGCTACATATGCAAGTCCAATAACTATTCAAAAACATTCAGCAGGTATTTAACTTAATATCTGGCTTTATTTATATAAAATATAAAATTTTAATTTAACCTTATGCAATTTTAATGCGCTTACAGAGGGTTTAATGTGTTTACTGCAACAAATTGGTTCAGCATATCAAAAACTATGTCAATATAAATGTATGGATGCTATTGAAAGATTAAATATATTGCCTGGACACCATTATAATACCGGTTGGGTGCTGTCGATGCTCGCCAAAGCACACTTTGAAATGATTGATTACAAGAAAGCAGCAAAGTATAAACTTGTTCTGATATCAAATTGCAAATATTTTAAATAATTTCTATTGTTAACGAAATATATTTTTTCAGCTACTTTGCTCAAGTTAGAGATTTAGAACCACATAGAACTGAATTAATGGAAATTTACAGTACTGTATTATGGCACTTACATGCTGAGGTACAACTTTCGACATTAGCACAAGAGCTTGTGGCAGAAGATAGAAATTCTCCTGCAGCATGGTGTGCAACTGGAAACTTATTTTCTGCCCAAACTGAACATGAGACTGCTATTAAATTTTTTCAACGAGCTATTCAAGTAAGCTTACATAATTATTATTATATAAATGAATATATTATCAATTACAAAATAATCAATATTTATTTTTAAAACTTTTTGTGATTAGGTTAATCCTAATTTTCCGTATGCTTACACTCTCCTTGGTCACGAATATGTTATTACTGAGGAGTTGGATAAGGCTATTACAGCTTTCAGAAATGCTACTAGATTAGATCCTCGTCACTATAACGCTTGGTATGTTCAAAATTTTTAATTAATGGTTTCCCTAATTCTTAAACTACTAAAGTTAATACAATGAAAATTACAATGTTCCTAGGTTTGGGTTAGGTACCATCTTTTCTAAGCAGGAACAGTACAGTTTAGCAGAATTACAATTCAAAAGGGCATTGCAGATAAATCCTCATAATTCGGCAATAATGTGTCACATAGGTGTTGTTCAACATGCCTTAAAAAAGGTTGATCAAGCTTTAAAAACACTTAACAAAGCTATCGAAGATGATCCTAAGAATACACTTTGCAAATTTCATCGGGCAAGTATTAATTTCTCAATTGGCAGAAATGCAGAAGCTCTCAGTGAATTTGAAGAACTAAAAAATATTGTACCCAAAGAGTCACTAGTCTATTATTCTATAGGAAAAGTAAGTAATCTTAATCACTAAAAGGGGATACTAGTTTAGTTTACATAAATATAAACCATTTTTTTCTTTTAGATTCATAAAAAGTTAGGCAATACACATCTTGCATTAATGTACTTTAGTTGGGCTACTGATCTGGACCCAAAAGGTGTTAATAGTCAAATAAAGGAAGCTATGCTCAGTCCTGGCCAAGGTGAAGATGAATCTCTTGTGACACAGTCAGGTAAAAGTCAAAATCCTATGTGCATCATATAGGTACGTGTATGAAGTTAAAAAAAAAAAAAATGTCTAAATGGAATTTCTATTTTACTTAGACGAACCAACGCACAATAGTTCTACAGAGCAGGAGGGAGAAGCCAGTGGAGAAGTAAGTGGCGAAGGTAGCGGGATGATTGGAAATGTGACGGCCAACGCAGCAGCGGATGATATCGATGATAGCGATGACAGTTTATGAAGTTTTGAACTATTTAAAACTCTGAAACTGCTGAGTGATACAATCATATACGCCATCCTGATATGTGATGACCCGCCGTACTAGTTACGTGAAACGACAATGAACCGACAAGAAAAAATGAATTTTAAACACTATAAATGGAAATTAACTAGTACGTTAACTAAATGTTGGGCGGCTGGGCAATTTTGCGTGCATAGCATAGATATTATAATTACCGTACCATGCCTTGTTCGATTTAAATTACGAGCACGGAGTTGACGTCCGGTCAATATATAATTCATTTTTTTATATTGGTTAATTTGTCTTAATCGACCAGCAATTGGATGGCAAATCCGAGTGCGCGAATGAAAAAAGGAAAGAAAAAAAGAAACAAAAAAATAGTTGAGTAGTAAGAATTTTCAGTTCAGCGATTGAGTAAGACAGAATTTTGTGTAAATGTAAATTATTATTATTACTAATATATTCTAGTTAATAATAAATATATGTTATGCTCCGAATAATATTGGCGTTCGTGTGGCAAAATCTCGTTTAAGAGACTAAGCCTGATTAAGACGATTATGCAACTTCCCTCTTGGGAAGTATGCTGGATCCCAAAATTTAAAAACGGCTGATAAAAAGATAAATGCTCTGATTACAGTTTAAATTAAAAAAAAAAAAAAACAACAGCGTAAGAAGTAACGAAAATAATTGAACGAAAAGATTTACTTTCTTCATTAAAAAAAAATTTGACCATTAAATGCTTTTTGTAGAATATGTAAAACAATCAATCAGCATAAATAACTCCCACGCAAATTATAGCAAAGTAGCTTTTGGCATCTCACTAATAGAAACCGGTCATATCTGTATTTTATAAAGGATATCAAACTGTTAAGCTGTTAAAAAAGAAAGAAAAAAAAAATTATGTCAATGTACTATACTTTTCGATGCACGAATACAAGTATGTAATTTAGAACGAATCAAGCTCGAACTATAAACGTTATGAATACTATAAATAGTCTCAAGAAATGTTTGTTATTCTTATTATTATATTAATTTTATTATTAATTATTATTATTATTATCATTCGTTCGTTTTTATTTTAGAATCAAGCTCAAACAATTAAATAATTTTTACCAAGTGGGGTGTATAATGGAACGGGGGTGAAAGGGAACAGCGGTGCATAATGTAAAACACCCTACAAAAAATATTCTTGAAAAAAAAAAAACACAAAGTTTTATTGGATCTTTACCAAATTTTTTTTTTTCAAATTAGTTTTCGTCTCAAATTAAGCTCTGTGGTCCACTTTACGCATCGTTTCATTAAACTCCGCTTTCCCCTATTTATTTAATCTCATCAAGCATTTAATATTGAAACTTAACTAAAAGTCGATTGTTTGTGCATTTTGTCAACTCAATTATTATTATTATTTATTGAAATTCAAATGAATGCATGCACCGGCAATTTTAAAAAATTGAAAAACTGTTTTTTTATAATGACTGTCTCTCTCAACTGTTTATCTCTCTCTGTCTCTTATTTGCATGTAAAGCGACTTAGTGGAAAAAACGCCTCGCTGGGAATACGAATATGTGCAATGAGACTGATAAAATAAAACACAATAAAGTGAAGTAATGGAAGAGCTAATCTGTGCTTACTTTTTTTTGCAAGATATTTCATAATATGAAGTTAAAAAAATTAAGTAAAAGTGGATATAGAAAAATCGTAGCGCACCGCCACAAACATTGATTTTCTCCAATCATAAGGGAATTTCGTAAAACTTCTTTTCATTTGAGCTCTATGACAATTCTTCAGCAGCATAGTACGATTTATTCTTGTAAAGGAGGTATCATACCCTGTATATGTAAAATAAAAATAAGAGAAGAAAAAAACGAGTGTTTAAATGCGGTAAAGTCAACAACTTTTTTAAATCTTTTCACCGATGTTTCGAAAACATTGGAATAAACATATGTACACCTCTGAAATAAATTCTTTTGGAACATTTTTGAACTTTTAACAAAAAATGTTCTTAAAATTTTATTTCGCAGGTATATAGGTGTACACTCGGTACATACCTATAATATTTTTTCGAACGTTTGAAAAATGACAATATTGCATCTATAGATATACTTAGTTACAACAATATATTAATAAATAAAAGAACAACGTTGCCATTTTTAAATCATTTTTTAAATCGTTCGGAAAATTGTTATGAGCACCGAGTGTATGCATTTATATATGGAAGCGTGATATGTACGTATAAGTATTTATATGAATGTACGTCTATATACATATATATGTATGCACGCATTTATAAAATTATCATTCTATTTTGATTTAAACAAAAAAAAAAAAAATATTTATATAATTTATTTATAAAAGAAAAAATTAGGTTCGGTTTCATTTTGGCATTTTGCATGGAAAATTCCATTATAGATCCGTCAGATAGAATACAGACAAATAATCGACACGTATTTTTCTTTTTTTAATTTAACACGTATTAACAAAGCTTATAGCAAGCTTAAATTTGCGACAAACGTGACGTCACATAGGCGCAGTATATCTATATAGTGCATAATCGTGACGTCACACGAGTCTTCAAAACGCAATATCTTTGTTAATAATCATTAAATTCCAAAAAGAAAAAATACGTGTCGATTATTTTTCAATTTTTCATCAGACGTATCTAATGGAATTTCATTTTATTGTTCGTGCAACATCCAATTATTTCTTTATATGTTATACTTTCAGCTCAATGTGCCGTTGATTAATGAAATACGTCAGCGAATCGCGAACAGAAGAAGAAGGTCACTTTAATGTGTAAACACCGATCAGCTTGAATTCATGATTTATCAGGATTTACTTTGCGTATCTGAAGTGTTGCATCGTCGAGAAATAAATTATGATGCAATCTTATCAGGTACATCACAATTCACAGCGACATTTTGGAGCAGTAACTTTCGTTGGATTACGTTTCTCCATTTTAGCAGCATAAAATAATACATTAAGCATTGAAAAAATGGAAGCAAAATACGTTGAAACTGGTAATAAATATGCTGAATTCGTGTCGGTCACACAGCACATGTGGATTATGTAAATAAATAAAGAAATATATTATATTAAAGCATTTTTTATTGTTTTTTAAGTGTTGGGTCCAGTTGATGCTGCCAGTCTGGGAAGAATTTTAACTCACGAGCATTTGGCGCTTGATTTTGAGAAATTTTACGTCGCTCCACCAAGTCTTCTGCAAGAATTTGTCAATAAAAAAATAAATCTTAGCAATGTCGGAGTGCTCAAGCAATATCCGTAAGTAGAAAATCAATTATGGTCAATTAGTCAAAGTAAAAATTTTCCTAAAACATTAAGAAAATAAATATATACGTTTGTTCTTTGCAGTTACAGCAGTATGTACAATGTTCACTTGGATGATAATGAGAGTGGTAGTGCGGTTCTAGAAGACGTGAAATTTTATAAAAAAAGTGGCGGCGGTACAATCGTAGAGAATACCAGTCATGGAATTAAACGAAATATTGAATTGATGAAAAAAATCAGTAGCGAGAGCCGCGTAAACGTGATTGCTGGCACCGGTAAAATTAATTAATTTATTATTTATTATACCGATATTAATATTATAAGTAACTAATTTATTTATTTACAAATTAAACGAGCAATAATTGTGTTTACAAAATTTTATAAGACTGAAATAATGAATGACACTCGTGGTGCAGCTATATAATGTTGCTTCTAAACTAATATTACATTATTTATTTATTTATAATTATTCAATTTTTTTCAACAAGCAGCAATATATACTTTACGTTAAAGAATAATAATAGTTTCACTTCTTTATTCTTTAATAATTATACAAATTAATTTATAATATTTTAAATCACTACTGTATTATTGACTTACGTCTTGTTTTTTGTCATTATGTTTAGGTCATTATGTAGCATTGACGCAAAATAAATCATCGTTAAAAATGTCGGAAGAAGAAATGTGCAGTTTGATGAGAAATGAGTTAATGATCGGATGTGGAGAAACAGCCGTAAAATGTGGATTTATAGGAGAAGTTGGGAGCACGTGGCCCATCGAAGGTATATATAAAATCGTCTGTCTTTATAAGGAATTAAACGAAGAAAAAGCGCGTTTAAATTTTAAGCAAAACTGTAAGCACTAATTTTAATTTACCACGAAGAAAAGCAAATGCGCATTAAATTTGAAATTCGGGGGATGTGGATAGTGTGCGTCAGTAAATTGAAACTGTTTTTTTTTTTCGTTAGAATCGACAAAATATAATAAATTTATTAAATGTATTGTTTTGCACCCACTATTATATTAATTTGCTACCGGTCAGTCGTTGACGTCACTTCATTCTAATAATGTGCGATGTACAGTAGCTAATCCATTAAAACTGATCCAGGAATTCATCTGAAGTGCAAGTGCATATAAGTGCATACAACTGCATATAAGTGCATCCAAGTGCATTTTTTCCCAAGTGTATAAAAATGCATTTTGTTGCACTTACTTCGTAAAATTTTCAAAATTTTTCTCGCGAGTGAGCGTTATCGAGTGGGGTGAAATTTGCTAGTTTATATAATAAGGAGAAAATTTAGAATCGCATGCAAACGTACCAAAAAGTACTAAAAGTGTACCATAAGTACTGATATAGTAAATCATATTACACTACGTATATGATACATTCTAATAATAACTGTGTAATAATTTTGTATGAATATACAACTGTAAATTTATTACTAATTATAACAGTTATAATAATAAATAAGTAATTATTTAAAGAAACTTCAAACAGGATTAAAATTTTAAGTCACACAATAAAGTACATATAGCTGCATTATGATTTAGTATATTTAATCTTTAGTACGTTTCGGTACTCCTTATTAATTGTTAAAGACAAAAATTATATTATTAGTTTAAAAATTTCCATTCAATATAGTATTTACTAAATTTATTTAAAAATAACAAAATACACCGTAGATTTTGAGAAGACCGCTATCCGGGCAACGGCACGCGTCCAAGAAGAATTGAAATGTCCCGTAAGCTTTCATCCAGGGCGAGACGCTGCTGCTCCATTCGAGATTTTGCGAATATTCACGGAGGCAGGCGGAGATGTTAATAAAGCAATCATGTCCCACTTGGACCGTAAGTGAGATCATTCATTTTATTATTTTTTATATAATCTATACAAATAGTTATTTATGCACTAAGGGAGTAAAATAGGCGATTATTCCCGCGGGTGAGGTTTGCTGCCCGAACTTTAGCGAGGGCAGTAATTCACCCAAGGGAATAACCGCCTCTTACTCCCGAGGTGCATATAAAATTTTTCACCTTAATCACTTGAAAAAGGTCACTTTATATGACAACAATTTAAATT
>JAWWEN010000002.1:2158445-2180638 GCA_035582955.1 Sycophila texana
AGAAAAATATAAATTTTCAATCAATTTCAATAAAGTTATGAATAGTCTCCTACAGGGAAACATTTGTTTAAAAATCATAATCCTGACTAATTTGAATACATTTCAGCGAAAACTTCGACTTTACCGAGGCTTTTAATTTTGAACTCAAAAATGTCATTTTCGATCTGGTCTTAAAACTTTTTTTTTTCTAAAGTAACAAATGACAAAATGACATTTTTAAGTTTAAAATAAAAAACGCTTTTTTATAAACTTGTAGTGTTCAATGAAACATATTTAAAATTGTCAGGTTTGTAGTCTTCAAACAAATGGTTCCCTGTAGTAGATTTTTTGCTGACCCTTTATTTTTACTACTTATTAGAATATACTCTATAAAAATTAATTGGAACATGTTGAAAATTTATATTTCTCTTTATCTTTATACTACTATAAATTATAGAATTTTTTTTTAAATTTTACTCTCAAGGTTAGGGTTTATTCTAAAAAAAAAAAATAGAAACAAAAACTATTTAATTTTTAACATACATTTATAGAAATTTAAATATGTTTATGTTATAAAAATATTTAAATTTCTATAAATGTATGTTAAAAATTAAAGAATATTTGTTCTCTACCCTTAATAGAATAATTAATCAAACGGAATCGCCAGCTCACCTTATACGGACAACATTGCATGCTGATGATTTTCCAGAACGATGATTCGTCACTAGAACAAATTCAACTTGATCGCCGGGCTGAAGTTTGGCATTGTCGCAAACCTCGCTCATGTGGAAGAAAAGCTTTTTGCCCTCGTCGACTTCGTAAGCCAAGAAGCCAAATAGCCCTTTGACGGCATCGACGGTTGCTCGACGCTTTTTTCTCACTGCGACGATGTTGCAAGCGAAGCCATCCGAGTCCAATTGAAACTGCACGGGATCACCGGTTTGCAACAATTCGCGCTTATTCGACAGCCCCATGATGCCAAATTCATATTCCTGGGTCTCCTCGTCCTCGCTGGTCGGATTGATCTTAATCAAGCCGGCATACTCTGACTGATCCGGGTTGGCACTGCGCAAAGAACGAATCACGGTGCCGTCCAGGACCTCGGTGTTCACACTCGGTCTTGGAATGCTACCCTTTGGTAAAAGTCGCACAGACTCAGCGGCAGTACAACCACCGGATCCGCGATTATTGTTTCCTGAGCCAATGGTGCATTCGACGTCACAACCCAATTCCAAAGTGCTTGTATCTCCATCAAAATTACTGTACAAATAAGAAAGACAAATTTTTTAGAATCTTTGGAGATTTGTTTCTCTGTTGCGCCTTGTGCAGTACTTACCTAAAGTGAAAAAATATCTCTTTATCGTGAGTTACTGTTTCAATAAATCCAAAACCATCTTTTAAAGCGGCAATAAAGCCTTGAATAGTTTGCCCAGAGAACTTTTTATTGCTGTTTTGGTTTTGAATCTTTTCCCCGGTAGGGCTTAAAAGCGAAATATCTACAGCAACGAGTTCTTTGTTACGTTTTACTTGACAGATACTAAATAGAACCTGTAAAAATTAATTTCAATTAAATCAATACTGTCAAAAAATTATTATTTTTTTTTTTTTTTTAAGGTCCTTAGTAATGTTTCACCAATTATTTTTAGTTTTAACTAGTATCTTTACCTTATCGTTGAGTTTAGGGATAGTTTTAGAATTACAATCTTTAGAAAAGAAAATGATGCTTTTTTCTTGTTCATCTTTTTGGTAGCCTATCAGGCCAGGCTCGTTCCCATTGGTGTCTTCGATTACAGTACCCATCAAATTAGATTCTGTTATTGTTTCAAATTGTACAGTACCATGAGGCAAGTGCTTCAGCCTAATTCCACTTTGTCTTGAATTAGAAAATGACGAAGAAGTGTCCTGCAAAAGCGTATAAAAAATTTTATATACAATGTAATAATACATATTATTAGTAATAAGTGTAAACAACTTATTTACTAATAAGAAGTACATCGACGCCTGGGAGGAAGAAGGATCTAGCTCAGAATCCGTTTCGATAAGGTGCTAACTCCTATGTAATTATTATACAAGTTAGTCTCTTTTTAAATCGGTTCACGAGATAGACCCTTCTGGAAATGACCTCTGAGATAGGCCCTTGTTGAAGCGACTTCCCAGTTAGACCCTTATTGACACGGTTTCTGAGTTAGACCCTGCTTCCTCTCAGGCGTCGACTTGCAATTATTTTAAAAATTTGCTGCGTTGACATACCTGTATGACAGTAAATTCTACTTCGTCACCTACACTGATTTCTTTCTCAACGTCTAGCACCTCATTAAAATGAAAGAAAAGTCTAGCATCGCGATCAACACAACGAATAAAACCATAGCCGTCCTTCAATGCAGCAATAATACCCTGTTCTCGTCGCTCACCAGATACCGAAAAAGATTCAGGTAATAATGAAATATCAGTGGCTCTTTTTAATTGATCTCTAGTATCTGTTGCAATTCTAAATTGAACCCAGTCTCCATGTCTAAAAATAATTAGTTTATTATTTTATTTCAATAAAAATAAATTGAAAAAGAAAAATTAAAAATTTAGAAATACACACTTTAAAGTAAAATCTCCTCTTTGATCTTTATCTCCAAAAGGCACTTCGACTTCTGAATGGTCAGGTGCTCTGTAACGGATGCGCCCTGGTAACGGGTCATTTTGGTGTCTAGTTGAAGTGCCCCTTTCAAGTGGTTTAAGAACTTGTCCCTTAATTACTTCATCGCTGATTTCTTCAAAAACAATAGATCCAGGTGGCAATTTTGTTATATTACAAGCTACTTCTTTGCCCTAGAAGAATCATTTATTTGAGACATTAATTACTTTTCTATAATAATAAAAGCAATCGAAATTTCCTTACATTGCGAGTTTGTATAATAAATTCAACATCATCTCCAAGCCTCAATTCTTCTTTCATAGACTTAGCTTCACTGAAGTGGAAGAATATTTCTTTAACAACATCTGCTCGTTCAATGAAGCCAAAACTTTCTTTCATAGAACATACAACTCCACGATAGCGGACAGGGTGTGCGGGATTTTCTAATCTAACGTGGCACGCTCCCAAGTTACCACTATTTTAAACAATTTTTTTTATTATTATAAAGAAATATTTTTTTAGTGAATATTCCAAAGAAAGATCGTGTATATTTACCGCTGATTTGTAGCTATTTGAAATGATACTTTATCGCCGTTACGAAGTGTCACGTTACCCTCGACATCATCTTTGGTATATGGTAGAAAGAAACATTCGCCTCTATTTTCATAACTAATTCGACCCTGAGAATCACCATTTGTTTGTAATTCAGTTGTTACATTACCCGTGACTCGTTCTTCACTTAAAACCTGAAAAGGATGTTTAAATTAGAAAACAAAATACATTTCGTTAACTAACAAAGTGCACAAATATTTTAAGATTTTACCACTTCAGGAGCAATTTTGCTGACAATGCTTGCAATTGGTTTGCCAGTTCTTCGATCGTAAGTCATTTCAAATTCAACGGGATCACCAATTTTCAAATGTTCAATATTGCCACTGAATTGACTAAAGTGAAAGAACAATCTTGCTTGTCTTTCGCAACACTGAATGAATCCATAAGAATGCTGCAATCAATTATTATATTTATTTATTGAATGTACACAAATATAAAAATTTTTTACAACTTATTTACTTAAAATTTCACTTAAATTACTTATAAAAAGCTTTTGCTTTTGCCTTTTGTCACTTTTGTTCTTATTTTTATTCTGATGTGTGAATTCAAAGTAGCAATTTTAGAATTGATATATAAAAAAACCGAATGTGTATCACAAGAGATAAAAAAGAATGCCTCAGATCACATGTTAGTCACCCTCATTTTGACTTGGGTGACAATTTAAGTGGATTCTGAGACCTCTCATACTTTATCTCTTTCAATCTGTAGTAAGCTATTTATGATTTTCAAGAGAAACTCTTAATAATAAATAAATATGTAATTTAATATAAGTGGTGTACATTATTACCAAGAGTTTTTCAATGATGCCAGTTTCTCGTGGACCCTGATTGGTAGATTGATCAGTTTGAAAAGAATTATTTGTAACCACAGGCTCTCCTGCATAGTTAACACCTCCTTCTACACCAGTGAATGTTCCAATGGGAAACCTCTCTGTTCCATTACGAGGTGAAGTTTGTGCGGTTGAATAATTGTTGAACGTTGAAGAATTCTTTCCACAAGCAGGAGGCGAGTCCATATAATCACCACTGTAGTTGGTACCATTACGATAAGTATTTGATTGATGAGTGCCACTGATAACTTTGGGACTTGAAATGGACATGGACTTGTAGTCTAATATCGCTGGGTCGGAGTTCATGATTGGCGGCTGGAAGGTTTTCCACTGAGGATCGCTGGACATGTCTCAAATTCTTTAGTATTTTTAAAATTATTATTATCTTTCTCTTTTATTATTAGTTTACCTGTTTCTTTGTCTTCTCGTTGCAGGTGATGGAAATGATCAGTTGGACCAGTTTCGTGTCCTTAACGCTTGATGGCTTGGTCAGCCACTCACAATATTATATACTTATACTTAGAAATTTTAGTCTTTTCAATTATTTAAGTGTTAACATAGATATCACAGAATGGTTCTTGGTACCTTATTTTCGTTTATTTATTATACACGACTTTACGAGAACTTGACAAAGAGGAAGAAAGGCTTCATAAAATGCCGCCAAAGAACTTTTAATACCTTCCTTTTTTTCCTAATAAGAAGTTGAAAGGAAGGTGATGGTCTCGTCACTGCTATTTGGTATCTACTTTATCTTTTTTACGTATCATCGATACCATTCATTGAGAAAGCACCGATCTTCAAGGCAAGCAACTTTTAACTTATTGGCACTTTCCACGATGCTGCAGATGTATATTTGCATGTATATTTTTTTACCAAACTCACAACAGTTTTTTTTGTTATGTATGAACCAACAATGCGCTAATTTTATTGGATTTTATTTTATCACATATTACCAATTTTCTAAGAGCATATAAAACAATTAGCACAAAGTTCATGTGTGCCAACAGTGATACTTTCCTTTCACATGCAAACGAGACTTTTTTAAAATGAGGCAACTGTTCAGCTAGTAACTCCGTTTTGATATAATTTGTTAAATTACAGATACTCAAGGCATAAAAGAGAAATAGAGAGAACCGAGTTTCTGTTTAAACATCAGTCATCCCTTATAAAAGGTATAAATGAAAAACGTTAAAGATTTGAAATAATAAAGTTGACTTAATAATCCTCAGATGTCTTCAATGCGTGCTGAGTGTGATTGTGTCGTTTCAATAATTCCTATATTGTCCTTATCTTGTTCTTCGACTTTTAAAAGTTGAATTTATAATGAATGTTGTTTCAAAAATGTCCTAAACTAACAATTACACAAGCTGAAAAAAAAAGATGTAAATATTAATTAGTTAAAAAAAAAGGTTATGAGACGATGACATTAAAGGAATACGGATCACTAGCTTTGGGGATTTTGCTTACTTCTTGCTTTTATAGGTCAATGTAAATGTTTATAGTCGGCTCAATTATATAAAAAATCAATGGAATAACAATTAAAGTAATACTTGGCTACTCGCATTTGGTACTCATAGTGCAATACAAACTTTGTTCTAGATTACAATTATTCGACTGAACAAACTACAACATTAATTTCCAGATAATAGATGAATTCACCCGATGGCAGTGTACAAAAAACAATGCCATAAATAATTAATATTAACGCGCCTCCTTAAAAAAAAAAATCTCGTTTAATCAACGCGAATAAATAAAAAAAAACAATAAACAACATAAAGGAAAAAATGGCTTTTATTAACCAATTCACGTTCAATCTGGATCACTTGACTCAAGACAAACGAGTGATCCGATTCAAGAACCGACCGAAAGTGTTTGAAAAAAAAATATATATATTTTATCGAAACGACAGATCGCCCGAGAAATACACCCCCCGAAAGTACAACAAACGCGCGTGCAACGGAGACGGAAAAATTGGATTGAAAAAAAAAAATCGGACGTGCAGTCCCCAGTTGGAAGATTCTAATTTTTTTTCCATCCGTGAGAAGGGGAAAAGAGGTAGAAATGGCTCGGCGCTCGAGTCGTCCATAAAATTCGTTCGACCATCAAGTTACCCGGGGCCAAAAGTTCGGGAAAAGCAAGGCGCCAGATTTTATTGTCTCGTTGGCGTGACCCGCGGACCAAAGCTCGCAATTCTATGGGATTTCGTAGGCTTAAAAACTCACCACGACACAGCACAGCACTGACGACATGCCGCCATGTTGAATGTCAACATTCAGCATTCGCACACTAGTTTTGTCTCCCTCCATCCGCCGGTTTCGCGATGTTGCCATGTGTTTTTTACTTCACATCATCATCGCTTCTTTTTTATTCAAAATTATTATTTTTAACTTTTTTTTGGAGATTCATTAAAATATAGGAAGTTGCAATTTGTCGATTTATCGCTTTGAGTTAAAATACCGCGGTTCCTTTGGCTACGTATTCAATTTTTTTTTGTCATTACATAAATTTCGACTTATAATCGCAGTGCGATTTAAAATTAAATGTATAAAAATCTAAGATGGAAATAGTTCAAGGTATGAATTTTATTTATACCTTTTTATTGTTATTAATATAGCAGGCAACAGCTGCCCCCATTGTTTATTTCTTTAAGTGTTATACGTACAGATTCGTTTATGTGTACTGCAATAAAACACTTCGTATTATTCATTTTAATTAACATTCACGATGTTCTTATCTCGATTGTTATTAATATAAATGTTCAAATATTATTGTAAAAAATTAATGGAATAATTCAATTAAAATTGCATATTTATTATAAATAATAATTATATTTTAAGGCCAATTTAATGAAATTTAAGTAATATTTATTAATTTTATTAATTATATGAAATTTAATAAAAATATATGATATCAATTTCGGGTTTATGTAATAATAATGAAATATAAATGTAATAAATTAAAACGCGGTTGCGGACTTGTCCAAATTTTCTATACCTACCTACGTATAATGTACATATAATAATAATTTGTATTTTAATATTATCATACAACATCGAAGTTTTTACTTTTTAATCTTTAATTATTTAATATATATTTATTCTTAACAAATAAATATTCAAATGTTAAAGTAAATTTTTTATTGCAAATCATTTCGAAATTTGGACTTTTATGAGATGAATAAGGGCAACGTCATTTTCGTTCTATGATTATGGCCCAATTGTACCGTTGTACAGACCACAGTCGCCTTAAAGAATAGAGTACACCTAGAGTTGAAGAAAATATCTTGGCGAAGCCCTCTAGCAGAAAATTATCAGAAATTCAGAGGAAAATCCGAAAATTCAGTGTTGCCGGTTGCGCCTGCGCCTCAAGGACTAAAAATTTTAACTGATATCTATTACACATATATACACATGGCATTTTATATATAAATATAAAATTTCGTTTTGTATATTATTACACGTGCGTTTAGCTCTGTATAACCGCATTAATTAATTAACGAAAAAGTAAATAATACAGTTTGTCATATCACACAGACAGTTATAACCTAAAAATTACTTTAAAATAATGTAAAAGAAGAAAATAGAATAAAATGTTGTTCTTTAAATATGGCTGTAACTTAAAATCAGTTAAATTAGTTATAAACACTTGTAGTTATAGTAAATACAATTTTAAACTACCAAAGAATTACTTACCTGTTGCTCATTTCTACACCGTTAGAAGTAATCATGAAAAGTACCAGAATCTTCTTAATGCAGATCAGTTTAAATCAACGAAAACAATTTTGTCTCCAAATTACTTAAAATATTCCACAAAACCAGAAGAAGTACCACCACCACCTGTACAGTCACCTCCCCCTTCTGAATCCAATATATTCGGTTCCATGGGTGGTTTAAAATATGAAAGGGTAGAATTGGATGCAGATGAATTAAAAGAGGAAGAGAGATTGAAAGATGTAGGGAGAACAGTTCCAAGAAAATCTAAACCATCGCCAGGGCAGTATGCTAATATGATTAAAAAGTTTGTTGAAAAAGGAGATTTAGCCTCTGCTGAAAGTGTTCTTGATTTATGTAAGAGTAATAAGGATAAACCTACTCTGTACATGTTTACTCTTTTGATGAATGCATTTGCTATACAAGGAGATATTGCAAAATGTTATAAATATTTCAGTAATATAAAATCAAGACATTTAAAAATAAAAGCTAATGTCTACACAAGCTTGTTTAATGCTTGCGCTAATTCACCAGATTCTGAAAAAGCTTTAGATTACTTACAGAGGTGTAAAGCTTATATGGATAAGCAAAAATTCCCCATGAACTATGCACATTACAATTGTATGGTAAAAGTTTATGGGCGTCATAATATGCTGGAAGAGGCAAACAAACTTGTACAAGAAATGATGAATAAGAAAATGAAAATTGGTATTTCAACGTTAAATAGTTTAATGTATGCTGGTAATTCTAATACAGAATCTGGATTAAAACATGTCTTACACGTTTGGCAATTAATGAGGCAATTGCAAGTAAGTATTGTTAAATTATTAACAGTTTTCATCCATCTGTAACATTAAATTTGTTATTTTGTTTTATTAGGTACCACCGGATGTATTTAGTTATCACCTAATATTAAGAGCAATTCGTGATACACGTTTTGGAAACTGTACAATTAAAGATTTACTCCTCTCTGGTGAAGAATATCCAGTAATAATTGCAGAAAACAGCAGACCTGATTTATTAATGTACCCACCAGTAGTGAGCACATCTTTACCACTAGATAATATTCAAAGGAAAAACTCACCTAATGACGTTGCATTATTAAATGCACCTCAGTCAGAAAAAGAAGAAGAATCAACACTTCAAGAATCGGAAGCTAATGATTTGGAATCATTACCACCTGCAATGGCTAACTTAGATTTAGATGCTATTCTTAAACAAAATAAATTAATTCTCTTTGGAGGTTTAGATGGTTTAATAGAAAAAATGAAAAATGACAGAATAATACCAAACATTAAAACCGTGACTTATTTAATGGAATTAGTGCCAAGTTCTGTTGCAGCAGAGGAAGCAGTTCTAAAGTTTGCAAAATCTCAGAAAATTCGATTAGACATAGATTTTTATAACATGTTAATAAAGAAACGTGCTACAAGAGGAGACAAAAAAACTGCAAAAGTAATAATTTTTTTTTATGTAAGTTTACGATTTTTTAATTTTCTGTTAATTAATTTTTTACTTTGTAATTTCAGGATGTTCTAGAAATTATTCATAAAGACGATTTAAAACCAAATATTGTAACGTACGGCGTTTTAGCACTTGCCTGTACAACATCAAATGAAAGTAGAGAACTTTTAAATGCAATGAAGATTACTGGTCAAACAGTAAATAAATATGTAGCTGATACTGTACTTAGTACTGCTTTTACCAAGATAGATTTTCCATTTATATTGGAAGTTATGGAACTTTTGAAGAGAGAGAGAGTTAGATTGGATGAATGTACATTTGAAAAATTTGACGAGTTTCAAAAAAAAATGACAGAATTAGTTAAAACAAAGGTAAAATTTTAATAAATAATCCTACAAAAATGTTTTAAAAAATTATTATTAATTAAACTTGAATTTTTATGCTATTAGCACCCACGGACAAAAAAGGATACATTTAAAGTTGGATTTTCTAAATTTAATATGAGATATAAATCTTGGCAGACAGATATGCAAAGGAAAGTAATGACGGAACGCGTTGAGAAAAGTTCATAAGAGTTTAATTGTAAATATATAATTTTTTTTATAAAAAAAAAGTAATAAAACGTTATTTGATGATTGTTTATTTACATTGTTTTTTTTTTGTACACAAACGATTTGTCTACAATCGTCTTTCACAATAAAAGAAAATATCGATTATTTATTTGATTTAAAGAGATTTAAATCTTTCAATTCAATATATAAAAACCATATTTTTTAATGAATTATAATTTAGTAAAATGAGTGAATCTCTGTTGGCTAATATGTATAATTGCTTAAAATTTTTCTTTTATTGCATATTAGAATTTAAAACTATTCTTCCGTTATTAAAAAAATTACCGCATATACGGTGGCCGAGTTTCTGGGACCCAGGGTCGACTTCGTGATCCAGCGATTACGCCTCTGGATTGACTTGATCCTCGTATACTAAGTTTATTGTAACCAGTGGGTCCAGTTGGTTGAGCTCCGCATGTTTCCAGTGCTACAAAATCATCAACGTGTAGCGATGGAGGTCTGGAAGTATTGGGAGGTCGGGAGCGGAAAGGATCAGCTCCTCTTCCGACTCCTCCACCTACTGAATTTCCTCTCATGGAAGTTGAATACTGACTTCTTCCTCGCATCGGAGCAACTGAAAACATTATTGCTTGCGTTATTTAAATTTGTAGGACTAATGTTAGCTAAATTATTATAATAATATTACCAAAAGGTTGTTTCGTTTTAATTGCAGAAGTGTTCATCTGTTTTTGAGTTTCCCTTGATTCTTGAGATTCGTCTTGGCATTTAATGTGAGTTGTATAGTGTAGAGGTACTTTTGAACATACTCTTTGTGCTTCCACTAATAAATTGAAATCACCTGGTAAAAGTTCTGTTGCCAAAGCTAATAAATCGACAGTATTATCATTTTGAATTTCTAACAAAGAATTTTTCAATTTTTCTTTTTCACTTAAAACAGGTACAGTAGACCTTTGAGCAAACTGATTTAATAAGGCCTCTGGTGGTAAAAGTAACGGTTCCAACATTTCTGGAATGGGTTCTTTTTCTTCTTTCTCTTCTATCATCTGTAATGCTTCCACTAGTTCTGCGGCATTTTTTATTTTAGTCAAAGGATGCCCTTCTTTTTCCCAGGATAAAAGGATTGACAACTGAGACATTCTTAGAGACAAAGTTCTTTCAGGAGTTTTGCAAGCAATTAAACCGTTGAGAAAATTTATAACTAATACCGATAAAGCCGCGCTAGATTCTTGCTCTTCTCTGTCTGAAATAGCTGTTGAAGAATATAGTATAAATACATTACTTGTAGAATTTTGAAACAGTAATTGCTAATAAAAAAAAAGAAAGTTAAAAGTACCTTCTGCAATGTACTCAAGAAGATTCTTCAACGCATCTGGATTGTTCTCCAAACAACTTTTTACATGATACAAACCATAATTATGACTAGTTAATGATATAAGTATATGTAAAGCAGATTCGACTATGTTCAAGGGATACTTTGATGCACTTGCTAAAATTTCAATCAAAGCAGCAATGATAACCAGTAAGGGTTCTTTGCTTGGGACCGAATGAGCTAATTGTTTTTCAATAGACTCAACGCTTTCTTGTACCAGGCTAAGTTTACAGTTGCAGAGAGTCTGAAATATGTGCACCAATTCCCTCTGTACATTAGCGTCGTTAGTATTTCTCAATGCAGTACACATCATCTCTATTACAGGGGGATACTTTTGATCTGACTTGACTTGTGCTCTCGATGCTGGACTGGTGAGCGTAAGAAGAGTGGCTTTCATCGGAGCATGCCTAGTCAAATCTGCAAGCAAAGCTAAAATGGGTAGATTACTTTCTAGAGGATTCGCAGTGAGAATACCATCTAAGAGACATCGGCCAACGAGTAGTGCAGTAGGGGCGGCCAGATCGCTTAGCTGCTTACAGACAGTCGAGAGCAGCATCAACAGCTCTGTATTCCAACTGGCGCAAAGTAATCTGTTTGAAAGAAAAAAGGTGTTTTAACAAATTTTAAAAATCAAACCGTATTTTATTATTCTTATTAATTCTATATAAACAGTAAAGTGATTCTTACACTCCCATCCTTACTAAAAAGTAACACACGGAATCTTTCTGGCCTCACATCGGATCCACAAGAATTATAAAAAAATTAGATGTATTGTTAAAGTTATAATAAAACTGGAATGTATGGAAATCATCTTAGTACTAAGGTGCTTATCGGGTATGTAATTCATATAAAAATAATATGATTCCCTTACAGGAATCACTTGGAAAGCAAACAATACAATAATCAATTATTTATATATACCTAACTAATTTAAAAATTCACAACTGTTTAGAATTTGAATGAATATTACTTGTTTCCCAAGTGGTTTCTACATGAATTATACATTGTGATCCCATAGATGATTTTAAAGTGAATATTTCATACCTAAAACCGACAATACATCTAATCTCTACATAATTCTTGCAGGTCACATGTAGGACCTACATGTTATATATGATCCCACATTAAATATAAGATCCATGTGCTGTTTTTCAGTGGGAATTGATTCAAGCATCTAACTTTACCAACTACTCACTTGAGCGTTTCTGTCAAGCTATTAGCCTGCGCTTGAAGATGTGCCGACCACAATTTCCTAAATCCCAGCACGCGAATCTTATCCTGCGAGGTAGTCTCTTTCGAAGTCAATATTGGCGGTAAGAGCCTCGTCAAGAGTTTCAAACCAGGAACGAAGTTGGACGGATTTGAAGAGACCATCTTCAAGACTTCTCCCAGCATCTGGGTCCAGAGTGATTTAGCAACGTTTCCCGAGCCGTCGGAGTCGACTGCTCGAGTGAAGACTAGAAGTGTCTCGACGATATCATTGGACAACGAGCTGCTAGAACTGCTTGGAGGCATCGCTTCGATGAGGCAGTAAATGCCCAGCAGTGGAACGACGGACGTTAAGTCCTTGAACTCGGTGGCCATGCACTTGACTAAGCGCTCGAGGATCGCCTTGGTCAATTTTATGCAGGGTGCGAGTAGTGCCATCAGAGCCAGGCGTCTACGACCGACTAGAGCAGCCCGATGCAGCAGGGGCTGCTCGTAGAACTGCGCGATGTTTCCCATTACTGATATCAGGGCCGTCAGGCCGTCGGCGGCGAAAAGCTGCGTCAAAGCGTTTCGGTGCTTCAGCTCGATGTACGGCTCCATTGGGTCGATGTCGTCGTTTGGAGGAAAAACTAGATACTGCAGAATGCGACAGGCCATCGTTAGTTCACCTGAAAGCGATGCAAATTAGTAAATGAAGTATCAATTCTAGTAAATTTATCAGTAAATGAATTATCAATTCTAGTAAATTCATCAGTAAATGAATTATCAATTGTAGTAAATTCATCAGTAAATGAATTATCAATTATCAATTCTCTGTTGAAAATCATGATATGTGAAGTCCGCGTGAAATCCACATGGAAATTCAACTGGAATCCGTGTAAAATCAATGTGGAATTTTGTTTAATCTTATAGGCGGATAATATATCCTTTGCATTTTACATAAAAGATAACATTTTTTTCAATAAGATTCTCTATAGATGTGAAAATGTAAAATTCGCTTCGAAAATGTGAATAGAATTGAATAGAAATAGAATAGTTGTAAATTACAGTATTTACAAAGATTTATAAAATTTATAAAAATTTATAAGAATTTACAAGAATGTTGTATGTAAAAAGTCGTTTATTTTTTCTATACGTGAACGACTTTTTACATGTAGTTGTCACTTTTTACATTTTTTAATCCATCATAAATTTAAGTGGAATTCATGTGGAATTTACGTGAAATCATTTTAAAATCGGTATCGGAACGCCAAATGGATTCAATGTGGATTTCTCTTAGACTTCGATGTGCATTCCACATAAATTTCAGTATGGATTACCAGAGATTTTTTTTTATTTTTCTGGATTATAAGAAAAACCAATTGATAGCCTGAAATGAAACCCATTTTATGAACTATACTACTATGTGGATGATTTTCGAACTCGAGGACTGAGTTATAAAATTAGCATTCTCAGGTTTCTAATCCTGTTAATTTATCGATTAAATAATAATTTTTTTTATCTCGATCTTCCAGTTTGAATGATTTTTATCTACATATCGTACTAGTAGTTTGTGAAATAGGCCTCAGTTCGTGCTACACATGGATTTTTTTTTTTTTATCCAGGAAAATAAAGAATTTTTACGAGATTCTGTACCAATTTTAGATTGATTTCATCGCGTATTCTACTTGTATACCACGTGCATTTCAGATGGATTTCTAATCGATTTCCATGCGGATTTCAAAATAAAATTCATATGGTAGTTTTTCGTTGGGCCATACCAGGTAAAGTCGGCGCCTTTTCAGAATTCTTGCGAATGATAGTGACAAGTGAAGATACATCGCCGTAATTCCAGTTGGAAGCTTGAGCGGCTACGTGTAAATGCGGTAGTACGTCTCGCAGTACCGATTGGTTCGAAAACTTTTCGAGCAAGTCCGATGCACAATTTTGCAGTATTTCCACTTGATTGGAATACCGAACTACTGTGGCGATGATCTCCGCTGCGTATTCGGCAATATCGTTATTCGAAAGGCAGGAAATCAGTATGTCCAGAAAATTTTCCATGGCCAGTACACTCAGTATCGCTTGTAATCCTTCAGGATAAACGAGAAAAGAGTGAAGTTTGCACAACGGAGTCCAATCGTTAGGTCGCTGTGCTATGGCTATTAGATACTGCACTACTTGCAATCTCCAAGCTATCGTTGAACCAATACCGATTTCATTGTACTGCAAAGCTTTCAGAAGGTATTTCGTCACTGCAGGTTCTTTGAGAAAATACAGCAAACCTTCCTTAGTGTCAGCTAGTAGAGAGATAAAGTGACGTGCTGCCTTTATTAGATTGCTATCCGAATCAGCTGAACATAGTACTAAAAGTAAACGATTGGCCAGCTTCCAGTGATCAAAGTAGGCTATTAGGTGCTTTCGGGGATTACGATTGTGTTCTCTTTCAAATTCCATCTGTGCACTGGCAGGTAACTGACGCTTGGGCTGGGCCATCACTGTTATGGCATAAGCGTAGGCATTGCTCAATTCTAAAATCTCCAGTTCAGTGAGTGAATTTGATTCCGACAGGGATTCGTATACGTGAATCTTTCTCAGTAAAGAGCTGAGAGCATATTTCAGTCTAGCAAGTTTAGTTGCGTCCAACATCATCAAGCACAATTTGTACAATTCACTTTCGACTTTTAAAAATTCCTCCACTATTTTTGGGCTGATCAGTGCAGCATCTACAGCTCGAATGGCCGCCAATTTAACGGGGAGTGCAACGTTTTCGCGCATGCACAGTGATAGAAGTTTCTCAGGTGCATTAACTTGTAATAAAATTTGTGGACCAACTGAGAGACGGCATAACGCTTCAGCTAATCTGACACCGACTTTTACGTGTCGAACTTTGTATGCAGGTTGAGGCTGTGAACATGCAAGTTCTACATTCAATCCAGCATCTACAACATTTGATAAATTTTTTAAGTCTTTTGCATTGAGCTCAAAGTTTCCTAGAGTGGCACATAAATTTTCACAATTGTGCACAAATGTTTCCTTCTCTTGTCCAGATGCATTGGAGAAATTTTGCACTGATTTTGATAGAGAAGAAATCACATCTTTGAGTTTTTCAATCGTGCTCTCATCCAGTCTTTCTTCAAATACCTGATCATACTTTTCTATATCTAAAAGATCTGGTGGATTGATTGCGTACAACTCGTTCATTTGAATTGTTTCACACTCGTAATCAACAGGAGGTGGCTCATCGTCAGCCATTACATCTTCATCGGACAGAATTGGTTCAAATGGCTCTATTGCTCCCTGCTCTTCACTTTCCTCTCTTTCTCCTTCTTCTTCCTCTGCAGAAATAGATTCTGGACTCAAAGATACAAGAGATTCTGTAGGAGGTGTGGATGGCCTCTTTCCAGATTTGTGCCCAGCTGGTGACGATTCCTCTTTCCATTGTTGATTTTCTGCTTTTGGTGGTGGTGGTTCTGCAGATGGAGTTCTTATAGGTTCAACAACTGGTACCGCATGTATAGGAGGAGATGGAGTTGCTAATGAACAATTCTCCTGCTGAAATAATTAACAAACAAAAGAATTATATAAAAGGTTACACTATAAAACCCTAAAGAGTAAATTACTTTTTTCATACCAATGCATTTACATGAGCTTGATTTTCATAATACCACTCTTGTTCCGATTCAGGAGCTTGAGCATTACTTGCTGGAACTTCATCTTCTGGGACTGGTACACAAGGAGCTGGAGCAGCTGCTGGTGCTGGAATGTCTTGAGGATTGCTCAAAGATTTTGTTAATGTGCCATAAACAGCTAATGTTATCGTGGTGTACCAGCCCCTTAAAACTAAACCATCAGTGGGTAAATGCTTCCTATCACATTCCAATTGAATATGGATATTTTGTTTATACTCTAAACCACCCAGTGACTCAAATGTTGAAGCTCCAGGTTTACTCAAATCATTGACAAAAAATTCTATCTCAAATTGGGATGGATTTGTTGCTCTAAAAACAAATAAAAACTCATTAAAAAAATACTACCAAAAATACACTGCATAATAGTAATAATTAAATCAATTTTTTTTATACCCAAGTCGAACGCCACCTGGAAAATCTGCTTGAACCCTTGCTCCCAGGGGAATAATTCTTACTTCACTAATATATACAGGCTTAGGAAACTGAACTAAATCCAAATTAAGCTCCTGCAAATGGGAATCATTAAAACAAAATTATTGAAATTACAAAGTGAAAAATATAATATAAAAAATTTCTTACCTCCGAAATATCGTGAGAAAACGTATCGAAAAATAACAATTCAGTATTATCCATGATTTTTTATCAAAACTTGATCCTCTGTTTACATACAACTTAATCCACTAGTTTTTACACACTTATAACTTGAATCCTACATAATAGTGACAAAAACTCGGCAGAACTTGTCAAGTACTCAAACAGCATACTCAAGTACTTATTGTGACTCAAGTACTCGACTATTTGAACGTCAACAAATATAACTGATTTACATTTGTTTAATTGTTCATTTAACCAGTCACTAGTGCACTATTTATTAGGCAAGCGTCGCGTACCCGCGACGCCGCTAAAAAGTAAACTTATAGTTTTAGGTTATGTTTGACGTAAATGATAAGTCAGATTGCCGGATTAGGTTAGTTACGTCACCTGCTGCAACGCGTCGTCTGCGAAACGGTTGGGTTGGGCGTTACGCACATGTGCTTTTCCTACAGTCCGGACGTAGGTAGCTGCTGATTCGTTTTTTCGGTCCGGTCGCTGGGCTGGGGTCGTAAAATCGCGCAGCGGCAAGTGAGTTATTATTGAGTCATTACTGTCATTAGTGTCGATTTTCTTGTAAATATAGTGAGTTGAAGAATTTTTTATCGCAATGGATATGGCAGATGGCAAACCCTGTCGTGCCTGTACTGATTTTAAAACTTGGGCCAAACTGCAGAAACAAACGTTACATTCTGAAAAGGTGAACCGTTTTGAGTTTTGATTATTCGCACATTTAATGATTGATGCAATAGAGATGAATTCTTACAGCGACTGGTCTTTACCTTCAAATTTTCCTAATGTATGTCTTACAGAAAACGGAAACGGATAAAGGAAACTCTAAGGGTGTGGAGAGCTCCTCGACTAGGAGAAAAGATTGTCCATTGGATAAGGATGAGTTAGGCTCGAATACCTGGTCATTTTTACATACAATGGCAGCCTATTACCCGAATAAGCCATCGAAAGAACAGAAAAATGATATGAAAACGTTTTTTCACATATTTTCAAAGTTTTATCCCTGTAATACTTGCGCGGAAGACTTAAAGGAACAATTAGAAATATCCCCACCACAAACTGACAATCAACACGAATTGTCTCAGTGGCTGTGTAAAATTCATAATGAAGTGAACAAAAAATTAGGTAAACCAGAATTTAATTGTAAATTAATTAATCAAAGATGGAGAGATGGTTGGATTGATGGCTCTTGCGATTGAATAGTTACTTTTATTTTTACAGTTTTACTGTTTTATAATTGTTCCGCATAAATCAATGAGTGTGAGAAAAAAATGTAAAGAAATTTTTGTAAATAAGTAAATATTTATATATTTATATTTAAACATTGCTCCCACATTGTATGAAAAGTGTAAATAATTACCTTATTTCATATTCAAATATAATGTACATTGTTAAGTTTATACAAGTCTTTCATTATTGAGAAATAGTAGAGATTGCTGGTCGAGGTGGTGAAAGAGTAAAAAGTGTTATAGCAGTCTGAGATCTAGGTTCGTAGCTGTGCCCTTGACCCTGACCACCTATAGGAACCACTTGACAAGTCCTTATATGAAAGGGAAAATTATTATTGGCTGCTGTTGGTCGTGTCACATAAAGAAACATTAAATGTCCAACAAATATAACCCAGAGAGAACTTCCTTTAACAACACTTTCTCGTACCCATTTGTCAAGTAAAAATGTCATAGTTAATACCTAAAAGAAATTACTAATTATAGTGAATAATGAATCTTAAATTTTTCATAATAATTGCTTGAAAAAGAATACCGTAAGTGGTTGGAAAAGAAACCATCCTGATCCAAGTGATAGTAAAGAACCATAAAAATGAAATTTTGTTGCAGCATTCTGACTAGTTTTATAACAGCAAACAATAAAAACCACCCAAGCCCAAATTTTCAAAGCCAACAATCCGTATCCAGGTGGCGATTCATACATATACAACACAAGACCAGGATCAAACGATCCTGATTTATAGTAAACAAACAAGAGCAAATGGAACAATATAGTAGTACCGATAAACAAAGTAAATTTCAAAGTTTGTTTAGAAGTTAAAACACTTTTGGTTACAGTGTAACCAAGTGACATCAACAGAAGTAGTGCCGTGAATGATGTCTCTGAACAAGCCTGAAGTAAATACCCAATAATGTACATGTCTTCCAAATCGTATCCTCTTAAGGCTCTATTTATATAACTATACATTTCACACAGTAAGCCACATAATTGAGTTGTCAGAGATAACATGAACAACTTGTAAGTTACGTGTAAAAGTTTTCTTGTGCGCAGTTGAAATGCAATGTAGATACTAAATCCTAGAAGCAAGATGTAAATGCAAGATCCTGCTATTAACTCAGGTAAAATATCTGTAAACATATAAAATTGTTAAGTAGCTGCAAATTTAAATTTAAAGTTTAATCTCTACTTTAACTTCCTTCAGATACTTTATACACTTACAAAATTCATCCGCTGAAAAATGTTCTTTCCAAAACTTTCCAGGCTCCGCATTGGTCAGTGATATCCAGTAAGTCACCTTTATGCCACTGTTCGAGTGACAATCCGACAGTGCTATGAACCACCATCTCGGTCTCGAAGATCGGAATTCTCTGTAGCTCGTACATCGAACTTCCTTTTGATCATCCGCAGTGAAGGAACAGCCAGAGACGTCAGTGAAGCTGGAGTAAGGAGAGAGTGACACAATCTGTCCGAGATCCTTTCTGAGTACAGATTCCCGCTCCAGGCATGTTTTGTTCGATGGGTACACACTGGGCCATTGCATTGGACTGTCATAGTACAACAATAAATTTGCATCCGCGTGCTTGCTGTCGATGACAAAGTCGTATTGAAATCTCCCCTTTTCGGATAGAAAACAGAATCTAGCGAGAAAGACCCAATTCTGAAAAAAAAAACGTTATATTTTTTTTGTTTTTGTTTATTTCTCTAAATCTGAAAATGTAAAATACACTATTTAAAAATATGATTAGTAACATCTTTTATATAAAAAGTGGTTCACTTATTTAACATGTTTATTTATAATTATTTAAATCATTAAATGGACTATAAGTAGCCCTTCGATACAAAAGTAATATAACTTGAGAAAATACAAAAATTTAGAACTATAACTAAAACTAACGTGTGAACGACTTTTCATGGTACATAATTAAATAAATGTCATTTTCAGATTTACATGGTGTAACTAATAATGAATGATAAATAACATCTAAATAATAGTACTATAAATAATATAATATAATAACAAAAGATTTGCTATAAAAAAAATCGATTACTTGGTTGCTGATTAGCTGGCCTGACAAGAATTTACCGTCCAACCGATCGATGAAGAAAACATTGAGGAGACATGCGATCACAAAAACATTACGCATACTTGAATTTTTCTCGTAGTATAATAATTCGCAACAATTTGGCAATCATGGCTCGAGGTATATGTGGAGCCGATTGACTCGTTCGCTACTCCGCAACTCTCGTCGCTTTGTACTTATTTTAGTGTCATGCCTATGCCGAGCAGCCCGAATACTTTACCGATCAATATTTTTCCTACCAAAGTGCCTATACCTCGTATAGTCTACGGCCGTGTAAATGGGCTTGATTATTGACTTCGAGCACCGCACGTTACGCTGTGAACCTTAAATTATTCATAAATTTTTTCGTTTCTTATACAATCATTCAAGTTTTATTTCATTTATAATATTGCGTTTGGCTTCTGTATCGTCTATAATAGGTTGATTCATAATCGATTTAATTGTATCGTATTCTGCGTACTTTTAGTTTCAGTAAACCAATTTATTTTTAAACATCGATTTGCACATTATATCCCTTGATACATCATTACATTTCGAGGTCATTGCATGTAGTACGTGTATACATTAGATGCAATATAAAGCACAAGTTGTACGTTAAAAGAGTTGCTTTTTTAAATCTGTATAGTATTGCACTTAATTTTTTTTTTCTTAACATTTTATATCTGGGTAAAAAGAAAAGTCACTTGAGTCCACTTATTGTGTTTTCGAGAGAAAAAGCAATTTTATTTTTTGTATAGCACTCTGCATTAAGATATCGAATTCTTATATATACTTTGAGCTGCAATATTGTTATGACTGATTGATACTTAAAATATAATCTTTTCATTTTTATACACAAATGTACAAATAGACCAAAATGACACTGTTATCATTGCTAATTGCTAAGAGTAATTAATTACCATTCGTTAAGTTGTTTTTCATTAACTAGACTTTTGATGAAGAGTTCATTCACTTTCAAATATAATTATTATTAATTACATTTCCGATTGATCTTTGAAAGATACATTTTCCGTTATTAATATTGTGAAAATTTAAACAATTATCGCCTATTAGTGGATTTGAGTTATTTTTCATCAAAAATGATTTTAATTGTTTTTAAAAAGGCTGACATCGAAAATATTAACTTTCCTGTGATTTTCATATGTGTAAATCTATTTTTTCTTCAAAATTCAATTTTTTTTAAATCAAAATAGACTTTAATTGCTTTGTAAAGCGCCGATCTATCAGCAAAATAATCTGCAATAATCTAATCTGCAATAAATTGACGCAAATGGACTTATGTAGTTTTTGCACTGAGTCACAGATGTATTTTAAAAGATTTCTTGAATTGCATAATTGCATTAGCAATTCAATCCATTTAAATTAGGAAGAAAGCCAATTTCTCGGATTTTCCATTGTAATAGTATCGATTTCTTGTTGGGTAAAGCCTTTAATCAACATTTTTGGAAGAACATTGTTTAGTATATGAGCATATCCGTGGCCTCCGAAACTCATCTAAAGAAAATAAATAAAATAAATCAAGATAAATAAAAAAATTAATCAAAATAACTAAATAGCAATATATTTATATCGATTTACAAAATAGATCTTATATATAAAAAATTAAAATTTATTTATAAGTTAAATTCTTATTAGTTATAGTCTATATGGATAATTCGATGATATACTCACCAAACGATGCTTCGTGTGAATATCGTGGCTCATGAGAATTTTATCCAATTTTCCTTCATCTTTTAAGAGTTTCAATTTTTTTATTCGCTGAGCATCCGAAGGCATGTCAGTTGGAGCGTGCAACTGGTAATATGAGCACTCGACACCAAAAAGATCAAACTGACAATAGGAACCCAATTTTGCGAATTCCAAGAGATCCTCATCCTCCGTCAATGTGCCTGTATATTAAAAATTATTCACTAAATATATACATTTTTTACATACCCCTGCCAAAAGTGCCTATTTTTATCCCGGCGCGGGAATGAAAAACTGGCAATTTCGGGTATGTAAAAAAATCGTATATCCACTACGGAAAAAAAGAAAGAATGCCTCAAATCACATGTTTGTGACAATTTCCATGTGGTTTGGGACCATTCTTTCTTTATTTCCCTAGTAGCATAATATACATTTTCACCCTAATCACTTGAAAAGTCCACTTTATTGACCTCCGCAAAGGGAGTAAAGTGATACTTTTTAGTCACAACATCACTTTACTCCCCGTAGACTTACTTTACTCCCGCTAGATTTACT
>JAWWEN010000002.1:2186812-2239367 GCA_035582955.1 Sycophila texana
AGGTGTGCTTTCAAATTTTTTTTTTTTATTTTTAATACCCCAGTTGTTTGTCTATTTCCGTAGAATCCCACATATACTTTATAATGGCATTGTATTAACGGATTAACCTCGTTCAATTATTTAACCCTTTCAGTCTTAAATTGTTTTTATACTAAACAAATTTTTTTATTATAAAAAAATAAATATATCCACAACATTTTCGGCTACTTTTCGACTAATTTGTTAAAAATTCCAATTTGCACATTAGGTCTGAAAGGGTGAAGTATAATCTCAACTAATTAGCTAATTGTTCATTCATAAAAAAAAAGAAGAAAAAAAGAAGCCCGAGCTTCTCGACGTGGCAAAAAAAAAAAATGAAGTCACTTTTGGCATCGCGACTGCGAATCGCGGTAAAAGAAATCCGACGACGGGGCAGCAGCAGAGAGCTCGAGAATTTTCTGAACCGCGGCCGAGATAAGAGTCCGAGCGCAAAAATCCGCGGTATCAGAGGCTCGGGAACAGGAGCGAGTGCCGCGAAGAGGGGAGAGTCCGCTTGAGAAAATACGCTCATTACGAAATTCATCTGCGAGAGAAGCGTGAGGGGGTCGCAGATCTGCTGGGGTCCCGGAGCTTATCGGACCTGACCCCGTGCGGACGATTATCGCGCGGAAAACAAACAGCACTATGCTGATGTAACGCCCTTTTTTTTGCCTCGGTGAGAGCTGCGCGTGGAATATTTTCCTCTGGCTTTTCGTAATTCGAGCAGATAGGGATAATTATATAGTAGTTATTAACGCAATGACAGCTGACTTGTGGTGATTAGTTCTGATGAAAATTTTAGACCGTCTTCTGTTTGAAATAATAGTCGCGGTATTAAGAATAAGTCTCTATAATGTCAAATTTAAATTGATTTATACAAGACTCTTGAGGCGGGTCTCGCACAAGTCTAATACTTTTTTTAGATATTCAATCAGTTCCAATCGGTTATCGGAAAAAATATTTTCGTACAAAACTGTTTATTTCTGTGCAAGTCCAAAATTTTTTAATTTTAAAGAATTTAGAAAATACATGAATTTATAAACGTTTAAGAATATTAAAAAATTTATTCATTCAAAAAATTTGAAAATACATTTTATTATAAACTTTAAAAAAATATTTATTTCCGTAAAAAAATGTTTAAAAAAAAACGTGTAAAAATGTGATTTTAAACTTTTTAAAACACTTTTGAACATTTTTACATAATTATTTCCACCAGAGATTGAGAACTCTATCTGTTATTAAAATATCCAAGAACGAAATACTTGCATTTTCAATTCGGTATTTTGTTTTCATCTTAAGCGCAAGTTAATAATTATATAGCTTTAAATCATGCAAATAATGGCGATGATCCACTTTAATTGAATATTATAGAGCCATTATTATTATCGCGAATTTTTTCTTACTCGCGATGAATAAAAACGCTTTATCTCCATCAAACACGGAATGACTTTTTTTAATCGGCTTGGCTGACGATACTCATGGCGTTGCTTACAAAATCTCAATATTGCAGTCTATAAAAAGTCGTAGACAAGTCTACGAAAAAAATTATTATATTTTATAATAATTAATATTTATAATATTTATAATATCTAAATTTGTAACCATTTTGTAAAAGGGCGCATACACGTCCGTTGATAATAAATAAATAAATAAATAAATAAATATTTTATCACGATTAGCATAAATCCACGTATTTCCATGTTCCCATCAATCATTGAAGTCTAATGTTTATTAATTTTTATTTGGAACCTCGATATTTTAATTTCCAATACGGGCAGAAGAATACTTATCGATCACATTTACGCTTCCGTTGAGTAAATGGAGTGTAACATTTTGTTTGAGTTTAAAAATATCGAGTTGAGTTAATCGCACGACACGTGATCTAAATCCTCAAATCTGGATAATAATGAGAAACCACCGTAATCAACGTCCTTTTATCACCCTTGCGATTAGTTTAATTAATTAACTCGAGTGAAATAAACATTTTAATTAATACACAGAGACAAACATAAAGCTTATTTACACTTTTAAATTCTCCCGCGCAAAATGCGGCGAGCGTCATCCCACGGCGAGAAGTAGAACCTCCAGCATCGTTTTTGACAATTTGCGATCCCGTCGGTATTGTAGAGACGCATTTTATTATTATTTTAAATTATATACATCACAAGTTCGTATATATTTATACATACATAGTTTTAAAGTGCCCAGCGTGGACTTTATTTTTGTCTCGTGCAATCGTCAACAAACGATCATGTGAGTATACGCGGCTGCGATCGATAGAACAACTTGGAAGAAGTCAATTAGTGCCCTCGCGCGAGTCACTCAATTCCACACAGTGAGCCCCAAGCTCCAATTTATACAAAGCTACTCGCGCAGGCATCCAGCATCATCTTGGGGTTGGGCGGACCAACGCCAATAAGTATTCACTCGTTGATTTTCACGCGAGAAGAGCTGAGGACACGTGCTGTCGTCGATTAAGATTTTATAAATTACGACGCCGATGAATTGGATTTCTTTTGCTTCTGAAAAGATGAGAAAACCATAGGAGCACTCACTGCTAATAACAATCTGGAGAGTTGGAGTTGTTTCTTAAAAAAGCAGGTTCATAGGTAAACACAGTCATGGCTACTCTGGAGGATAAGATTTTAGGCGAAAAGTCACAGTATTACTGCAGCAGTTCGAGCGAAGATGAGGATGGGAATGATTCGGACTGTTCGGACAAGGATGACGATGTGTGCAAATCCATGGAGATGCCACAGAGGGATCCTTCTATGGACTTCTCAGACTGGGATGGAACCTCTAGTAACACTGGACCAAAGGGAGTTATTAGGGTATGTTATTTTCTTTTTATAGTTTTCTTTTTCTGTGAAATTTTGAGTTTATTAATGTTGATTACTTGTTTTTAACTTGTAGGATTGGCAGCGGTTTAAGCAAATAGAGAATGAAAAGAGAGCTGAACAAGAGAAGGAGAGAATAGAGCTTATGAAAAAACTTACACTTACATGCCGCAGTGCTTTAGAGGATGAGAGGGAAAAGATGCTTGAAAATGATCCTGAATTTGCCGAGCTCATGGCGGATGAATTTCTTCTGGCTTATCAGAAGCAAAGAATGCAGGAAATGATGGCTAAGGCTGAGAAACTGCGCTTTGGATCTCTTATAAATTTAGATAATGCTGATGCTTTCTTGAAAGCTATAGAGGATGAGGATAAATCTGTTACTGTAATAATTCACATTTATCAAAAAGACGTTCCTGGTTGTATAGCTATGAATGGTTGCCTTTTCAATCTTGCTCAGGAGTATCCATATGTAAAATTCTGTAAAATATCAGGTAATTTTTTGTTATTATTATTGATTTCAAACTATTTTTATAAAATCATCATTCATAATTTTATAAATCGAATTTCAGCATCTGCTGTTGGTGTTAGTAAACACTTCAAAAAACAAGGTGTACCTGCTTTACTTGCCTACAAGAATGGTCAAATAATTGGCAACTTTGTTCATGTAACCAACAATCTTGGAGATGATTTCTATGCTTCGGATGTTGAATCTTTTCTAATAGAACATGGCTTAATTCGTGATAAAAACTGCATACCAGCAATCATTAAAAATAATGATGACGATGATTCTGACAGCGACTAAGTGATCTCAAAACAAATGTAGAAGACTGCATCATAAAATAAAATAGCATTTGAAAGAAATCACTTAAGGTATATAGCCATTGAATGATGAATGGCGACACTTAACAAAATGCGATTTTTTCGGATAAAATGTACAGTGAATGATCGATCAGTTTACTTCTGTGAACTATTTCCTTCAACCAAAAATTCAAATGTATCAATAGCAGCTGCAATTTTTTTCTTACAGACTTTGTACTAATTAATTTACTCTCATTTTCTTTTACTGTAAATCAATTGTGATCTTACTAAATTCATATATTAGAAAACTTGATCCATTATTTAAAAAAAAAAAAAAGCTTTTTTACATACTTGTAATGCATGTTGGAAATTTTAATTCGTCATCTTTTTATAACAATTGTCGTAATAATTTACGTTTAATTTCTGTGCATTTTGAAAAGAAAAAAATCTTTCCTTAATATACTATACATTATAATTTTAAATTATCATTTTTATTTAGAAAATAAAAAAATATCATTTGAGAGTGTAAGTATTATTATGTAAGCATGTATTTATATTACATTAATTTAACAAAAATAAATAATTTATTAATAAAAATAATATGTAAAATTCCATTATTAAATCGACCCCTGTAAACTTTAAGTTTTCAAATCTTTTATCTCGGATTAAAAAGATCATCAGGTTACTTCACTGTAAATTATTAATTACGTTTAAAATGTAGATTACATTATTATCAGCCGCATTTAAATGCAGCGATTTTACTATACTATAAATATTGTAAACTTCCGATTATCAGTGTTAAAAAAATTTATGGTAAAAATATTAATTAAAAAGATAATAATGCAGGGCATCAAAGACTGAAAATTAAGTATAAGTAATTTTACAACAGATTTGTTAACTTTAGTGTAAATCTAAGCCGATCAATCAGTAGTGAAGACGCGCCAGTCCCCTAATACTTGCTGCTACTTGTGCCTGCGCGTATAATATTGTCCTGCGTATATACGGCAAAATTTTTGCACTTCTATGTTATCCCATGTCCACGATACTTATAGCAGCATAAGCGCTTATTGCTCAGTATATATATATAGGTAGCTGTTGCAGGACTTGCGAACAGTCAGTAGTGGTGGTGCAGCGAACATGGCAGCGGCTATCGAAGGTGTCTTCAGCGGCGAGCTGCAGGAGGAAATAAACCGAAGCAAAGTGCTGGTGGTGGGCGCCGGTGGCATCGGCTGCGAAATCCTGAAGAACCTGGTGCTCTCCGGCTTCCCCGATATCGAGATCGTGAGTACACCGGCGTCGCGCGCCGCAAGCTAACCTCACTTTTTTTTTCGCGCCGCGTCGTTCGCTTATATTTTCCGGTATTTCCTGTTTTTATACATCGTACGAAAGGCTCGATATTGCCAAAAGTCATTAGGCTTTAGTAATAAAATATGATCGTAGGAAGGAATAAATCATGTTTTGCGGCTTTTTTAGATCGACCTGGACACCATCGATGTCAGCAACCTGAACCGGCAGTTTCTCTTTCAAAAGCAACATGTGGGAAAGTCGAAGGCGGCCGTGGCGAGGGAGACTGCCCTCACGTTCAATCCGGACGTGAAAATTGTTCATCACCACGATAGTATTACCTCGTATGTGAAGAATACTGTTCGTTATTATCTGGTGGTGGTTTATTGTTTACTCATATGGGTCTGTTTTGTTTTGACAGGCCAGATTATGGAATTAATTATTTTAAGAAGTTCACATTTGTCATGAATGCATTGGATAACAGGGCAGCAAGGAATCACGTTAACAGAATGTGCCTTGCAGCCGAAATACCTCTTATAGAATCGGGAACTGCGGGATACGATGGCCAAGTTGAACTCATTAAGAAAGGAATGACTCAGTGTTATGAGTGTACTCCTAAGGTAGCACAAAAAACATTCCCAGGGTGTACCATTCGAAATACACCCAGTGAACCAATTCATTGTATAGTCTGGGCAAAACATTTATTCAAGTGAGTAATACTCAAGTTTATAATTAAAAGATATATTTTATTTGTAATGTACAAAAATTGATGTGATATATAAATATTTTTTAGCCAATTATTTGGTGAAGAAGATCCTGATCAAGATGTATCTCCTGATACTGCTGATCCAGAAGCAGCGGGAGGTGAGATTTACTCTGTTTACTAAATTTTACAATTATTAACAGAAACACATATTTATATTAAAATATATGTTACAGATACCGCTGGAGAAGAAGCTTTACAGACAGAAGCTAACGATAAAGGAAATGTAGAAAGAATTTCTACAAAATCCTGGGCTCAGTCCACTAACTATGATCCAGAGAAACTGTTCACTAAACTTTTCCATGATGATATAAAGTACCTGTTAAGTATGGATAATTTATGGAAAAAACGTAGGCCTCCAGTACCTTTAGAATGGAATAACTTACCAGATGGAGGTATTTATCTATTAATAAATATTTATTAGACAAATTTCAATTCAAAATTTTTAATACTTTCCGTGCAGTTGCTTCTTGCAGCAAAGATGATACAGAGACAGGATTGAGAGACCAGCAACAGTGGAGTATAGCAAAATGTGGTCTGATCTTTGCTGAATCTATCAAAAGTTTGAGCACTGCCTATGCAGCTTGCAGAGAAAAATCAGCTACGGATCATTTAGTTTGGGATAAAGATGATGCAGCTGCTATGGATTTCGTTGCATCCTGTGCCAATATCAGAGCATACATTTTCGGTATTGCACAAAAAACTCGCTTTGATATTAAATGTAAGTAAAATATTCTGCATTTGATAATTAATTATCGCACGAGTTAGTTGTGCACTTACATAGCGCATATAATTAATATGAAATTTTTAATGAAAATAGCGATGGCAGGAAACATAATCCCCGCGATAGCAACAACAAATGCAATAATCGCGGGAGTAGTAGTGCTTCATGCATTCCGCGTGCTTCTAAACAAACTAGAAGATTGTAAATCAGTCTACCTGCGACCGAAGATGAACCACCGTAACCAGCTTCTGGTCCCTGAAAAGTGTATAAACGCACCGAATCCCAAATGTTACGTATGCGCCGCAACACCAACAGCAGCCCTCGCTGCGGATGTTAAAAAGATGACAGTGAAGCAACTTGAAGAAACAGTCCTTAAAGCCGGTATGAACATGATTGCACCGGATGTTATGATAGACGGCAAAGGCATAGTCGTCATCAGTAGTGAAGAAGGTGAAACCGAAGAAAATAACAATAAGGTATTGTGTTTACGAATTACTAATCATCCTCATCCATCAATAAAATCCAAGTTCAAAAAAATAAATTGAATTTCCATTTACAGTTTTTGGAAGAGGTAGGCATCGTGGATGGAGCGATCCTCAATGTCGACGATTTTCTGCAAAACTATTCTCTTAAAGTAACAATTGTCCATCGAGACAAACCTGCACCAAACAGTCCCGAACCAGAATTTATTATCACTGCCGATGCAGAGGATCTTAAACCCAAGGAAGAAACTCCGGTCGCCGATAAACCATCGACCTCCAATGGTCAAGTAAGTAGTCGTTAAAAAAAAAATATTTTTCCGCGAATTTTTTTTTTTTTTTTAATAGTCTAAAATCAAATTTTAAAAATGGTTAAAATAAACTTTTAGGCAGCAAAGGAGGAGATGGAAGTGTCGCCACAGAGATCAGAGCCAGGATCGGCAAAAAAGCGAAAGCCCGGCTCGGACGTGATGGTCGATACTCCAAGCAAGAAACGCAAAATCGAGGTGAACAACGTATCCGACAGCGACGACGACATCAGTATAGTCGAGCATGACAATGACTCGAACTCCGTCGCGTCGAAGAACCGAAAAGCTAATGTCCCGGCCGATGACGACGACGACGACTGCTTCATCGTCGACGACGACGACGATTGCAGCTCTGATGTCTGTATGATCACCGAGACGATCAATTAGTGCATAGGTGTAGTTTAAGATGTATTGTACTTTATTTTGTAAGCAGCATTCGGATACTGAAAGAACAAATGAGAATGAATCCACGTGTCTCTGCCATCATACTGGAAAAAAAAGAACATTACAATAATTTTTCAGTTGCTCTTGTACAGTAAATGTATTAGATTGTTAATTTCAATTTGTTTGTGAACATAAAAGAATAAAATTTAAGGCAGGAAATATGAGAAACAATGTAATGATAAGTATTTCATGTGAAGAAAGCATATTTTAAAGAGAAACGTAATTTTTTGATTAAGATTAACAAACAGCCTTTTGTGAATAAAAATTACTTATAAACTCTAACGATCCGTTAAATATCTTATTCAAGTATTTTAGTCAATCCCCATCTGTACATTCAAAATACTTATCGAATTCGTAATTAAGCATATCAAAGTCAATTCTGTATCTTTCGTACAAATTGACCACAGCCTCGTGAGTTAGATTCTTGAAATAATTGCAAGTTTCTTCGAAATTTGTTCGGCCATTCTTAGTCTGCTCTAACTTGGATAAATAAATTGTGTTTTTGTTTAAACTTAACCGATTGAAAATATAGTCTATGTCAGTTTTTGTGTAATTGTCCAATTTCAAAACGTAATCGTACTGAATAGAGCAAAGCCCACAGTGTCTATAATATTGATTCCAGTGCGGATCGTCCTTCGCAGGATCTTGCTGCAAAAGCCATTTGACGAATTCTTTAAACGTTGGTACTAATTTCAATCTGTGGAAAAATTTAAGTTACTATTAAATGAAGAGTTGAGTGAAAAATAAATATGTAAATGACTTTTTAAAATTTACCTTTTATCTTCGTAAAATATTCTTGTCAAAGAGGTGCTAATTGTTCCTTCTGAATTAAATAATTCAGGTCTTGTTAAATGAAAAATTTTTTGAGCATAGATCCACGATTGTGCTGTATATTTTGAATTATCCTCTATTCTGTCTCTATGGAATAAAATGATTATTACATTTTAATGTCTATATTTAAAAAGAATGTTAAGGATTTATTTTTATTATTAATTTACTTATTATTATTAATTATTAATTACCTGTAAGCAGACACAAGCCTTTCGAAAGGATGCCTGACTACCACGAATTTAAAAACGTCCGAGTCCTTTACTAATTTTCTTAATAGTAATTCACTTTTTGGCGATAAAGAATCGATTTCTCTAAAATTAAAAACAAAATTTAATTTTTAATGCAAAAAGGATTTTATTCCTAAGATAAAATGGGAAAATGGATTAATTTTTTTATTGAAACAATATAGCAATTTACCTGTAATAATTTCGTAAAACTCCACGGTGATTCATATCTGAAAATAATTTGGTAAAACTTGTAGAGCCAGCTTTTCTTATCCAACAATAGACTCCCTTATGATCCCGATTGTACAAGAAATTTCTTTTAACAATGGACGTAGTTAGATTATTATCTTTACACGTTTCCGTAATTTGTTTCATTGTCTTCTCATTCTCCTATAATTAAATTTCATAAAAATCCAAACGTTCAAACCGTTTTATAGTATAAAAAATTTAATTTTTAAGATTTAACGTATTACCTTCAAATCAATAAAAAAGTTCGGTTTCTTCAAAATTAATATACCATAAGATTCTTTTTTCATTCTAACACTATCAATATCACTGAATTTTTTTGTATGAAGCACTTGATTGTGACTTCTCAAAACATTCACTAAATTTTCGTAATCACTGTTATTGATTTTTATCAGCAAATTAATGATGATGTAAATAATGAAAACGAAAAGAAAACGAGTGAAGTAACTTTTGGCCGACATAATTTCGAGACTTGTATTCCGACGATCAGTTGCTTTCGCACTGAAGATACAAACAGCTTCCGCTCGAAGCGGCACATTTTGTAGGCGTGGATGTTCCGAACGATAATTTCTTATCTCCCAGACTCCTATTTTCTAAGGTCCAAAAGGACAATGCAAAAATAATTTCTTAGATGCTTAAAAATAGATAAAAATAATTTCTATGGATATTGAATTGAACGTTGAGTGATAAAATTAAAATAATAGAAATTCACTATCAGCCACTCTTTATTTTTCTGATTTTATGTGTCACATGAATAAAATAGTAAATTACGATTGGAGATCACTGGGGTCTTCCGCCGAATTACAGTCGATCGTAGGTGGCTAAATGGTTTTACAATTCGTTACAAGTATAAAAATCGTATACAATGCAACAACGAGGATTAATAACGCTTGTATAAACGAGCGTTTTTACATACACTGCACAAATTTGACAAACCGTGATTTTTTTTTAAGCTAATCCTTACATGTTAAATGCTTCATCGATAAATCGCATTTACTATACATATTTCTTTTTTCTTTTTTAGGAAATCGTTTAGTTATTTCCAAAAAAAAATCACAAATTTTTTCACTTCGATTACTAAAAGTATGAAACGTCAAATAATTAATAATTTCTTATTCCTTGACGAATTCATTTTTGAATTCAAATTACTCATATGTCAAACTCTATTCTGCGATAAAAACCTTTAAGTATTACACACTTAAAAAAAAGGATTTTTTAGTTTGAACTATGGTTGTTCTTTAAGTAAATCACATTTTTGTTGATCATCAATGCGGTCGTGAAACTACGTTTGATCTTCTCGTGCATTGATTTTCGAAGAATTGCATTTGAGTTCACAGTATAAAATATACTCGATACTATTCATCGTTTTTCGTAAGTGTAAGATATCTATATTTCACTAAATGTGTATAAAAAAAATATTAATGGTATGTATTTACGTTTCAATACACATATTAAGAAAATGAAAATAAAAAGCATATAAACCCATTTGATAAAAAGAGGGAAGCTAATCGAAATGAACGACCTTGAGAAATTAATAATTTTTCACTGCATGAAGTTGTACGCTGTCTTTACTAATTATGCATTTAGAACTCGCTTAGATCCTCGGCTTAGAAAAACGCCTCGCTACTTGAAATATATAAAACTTTTCTTCACTAAACTAGGAAAGACTCTTTGTTCTTAATTTAAAGAGCAAAACGCTACCGAAATGAGGTGTACATTTTAGTAAGAATTCACAAATTCCGCACGCTAATTACAATATTTATACTCTCGGTACGACATAGCTTTTCGATCCATCGCTCTGTTCCTCATTATATTACTTCTCTAAAAAAAAAAAACGCAATTCATACAAGATTGTTGAATTAAACGGATTCTCTCAAAAAATTATTTCGAAAATTATTCGACACAAAAAAAAGATACATCACACGTACGTATGCCTTGCCAAAGGCGCTTACGATTTGAATGAAAATAACACAGAAGAGAACAAAATTATCTCTCAACTCTTCGTCAACTAAAGTAGTATCGACTCGTCCATTTCGGCAAGTTCCAGCTCGCGGTATTTGTGATATTCTCCCACAGGGAAAAAATGATTTCAATTTAAATTCAAAATGCTTCAATGATGTTTCTTACGAAACGTCTGAATAAGACGCAAAAAGAAAAACTGCTGTATCTGAAAATTAGCATCTAAGGAACGCAATTTAGTCAACTAGTTACTAAGACTTAATTTTAGGACTTTTTACAATTTATTTTTGTATGCATATTTACGATTTGTTACTAAACGACTGAGTGCAAAAAACAGCTCAATCGATTTCAGTGAAATAACAAGGCGATCTCACGCTTTTTCTTTTTCTTTTTTTTTTAATATACAAATTCGTTGTAGTTCAACGATGCAAACGTCAGATACAGTAGTTTTCAGAATTTCCCATCGAAAGCTTCATGGATGGACTTTAACACGAGCACCGCTACGCTTTGCGTCTTGCTATTTTTTTCCCGTGAGCCTTCTCTCGAGCCGAGGGGAATATGAGCCATGCGGAAGCCCGAGTCCCATCTTACTGAGAAGAGCGAGGTTGAGAAGGTGAGAGAGGAGTGCGTCGCGTCTATCTGCGCTCGCGGTACCGATGATGATGATGATGATCGCGGGATGACCGATGCTCGCCGTGCCGGCTGTGCTGCCGGCTGCTGCTGGTACGCCAAAGGAACTCGTCGACGCTGCGCTCATAGCTGCGCTTCTCAATGCTGCCCGCAGCGGCGGCCGCGGCCGCTGCAGCAGCTGCTGCCGCGCCGTAGTCCGGTGGCAGTGGCAGCCCCTCGTAGTACCGTGGCGGCGGAGGCGGAGGTGGAGGTGGCAACGAGTCGTAAGGCAACGAAGTCACGTACGGCGGCAAAGGCGGCAGCTGGTGCTGCATCGTCCGCATGTAGTCAGCGACGTAAGCCTCTGCAGCTGCTGCTACGCCCAAAGCTGAAGCTCCGTATCCCCTAATGAAGAAGATTTTTTTTATTGAGAATACTTCTTTTTTTTAATAGAAAAATGTATATTAAATTCTTTGGCTTGTGAATTTGACATTTTACATACTTGGAATAATCGCCTCGGTTGAACCAACCGGGATATCGGTGGTGATCTCGGGAGTTTCTGTGGTCAGATGGCAAATGCCCTCCTCTGGCTAATGAAGCTAATCGCGATCTCGACGTGAGAAACAGCCTGCGTCCCCTGCCGCGCGTTCTAATAAATCTAGGTGTTATCACAGTTCTGTCGCGGTGATTTCTACCCACTGGTTTCACCACGTGCTTAGCAGCCTCTTTTGATTTACGTAAAATAGGAGTCATTTCGATACCTGGAATATTAATGTAATTATTGTAATGAATAAAATCTTAAATGAAGCAAGAGGCTAATCCTGATCTTTGATATTTACCTTCGTCTTCTGGAAATAATCTACACAACTCTTCAGCGACACGAGGTTCTATTTCTTGACCGTCGCGACCGATTTTCACCTGCTTTCCATCGTTCCATGGATTATATAAATGTAGCGTTGCTGTGAAGGGAAGCTCTTTTCTGCATATCCAATCGACTTTAAAAACTCCACCTAAAGCTTTGGCCGATAAGCCAGGGGGTAAAACCTAAAATAATTTGTAAATTTTAGTTTCAATCATGTCATCTATACTATTCACTTTTACTGTAAAATAAAAATGTTATAAATACCCAAGAAATAGCAGTTCCATCTCTTCGAGATTCTGTACTAAGCCTGGCAAAGCCAGCAAATTTTCCAGATTCTTTTACTGAAAATATCAGTAGTACATTTCTTGATTCTCTGTATGCTTGATTAAGATTTGCTTCATTCTGTGGAAGTGTGCTCCATACTCCTTTAGCCTTTGACAATGTTACATTTTCAGCATTATTTGATTTGATGATAAAGAATCTGAAATTCAATTATTTTTTGGTGTAAAAGCAGTCATTAAAATCAAAATCTAAGAAAAAAAATGTTTAATTTCTAAATGATCTTTGACTTAATACCTTGCATCTCTAAACAAATAATTTAATTTTGTAGCATAGTCATAACTTTTTGCAGCTGAGCTATTTGCTCCCTTGGCTTTTGCCGTGTCTTCTTTTGATCTGGGTCTTTTAGCATCAGGACTGGAAGAAGATGAATCTCTTGACTGTCTCCGTTTACCTCTACTTCTGTTAGTTCTTTTTGTATCTTCTTTAGAGGATTTTGTAGAGACAGATGTTATACTTGGTTGACTGGAATCATCATCGTCTTCCTCTTCCTCCTCTTCTTCTTCTTCATCTTCTGTATCAGAGCTACTAGATGAAACTTCACTCCTTGTATCGTAAGTTTCATCTGCTCCGATTTTCAGCTCATCCACTATGTCATTCTCACCGCAACTCAAGTTAAGATTTTCGGTATCAGCATTGTTATCCATAATTACAAATTACTATTTTTCTTGAGATCAATCAATCACCCAGGATATATGTCCTTAGACAAGCCAACTAATTGATTGTAATGTGTGAGTGATTCTGTACGCTTTCTGAAATAAAAATACAGAAAAAAATCTTAGAAACCTTTATTATGTTTTATTATTAGAATAATTTGAGTCAATATGATAAATATGGTGGTTGCTTATAAAGTTATTCCTTGCAAACTTTTACTTTTTTAAACTAATATTTATAACTTGCAAATATTTTTTACATTCTTACAAAGAACATTTTTTAAAAATAAAATCAGTTCTATGTTTATGATTGAATATTTCTAAAAATGTATACAATATTTGAAAATTAAAAAATACTATAAATTTCTTGCATATTTAATATTGTTTTTTTTTGTAAACCAATTGACCACCATACATGAAAAATAAATTTAATCACTAAAGCATCTACCTAATACTTATAAAATGAAGAAAAAACTTTGCTTTAGTATTCGCATTAGCAAACATGACACAAACAAAAATATAAAAAACCTGACCTCGGGGTATAATAATTGTAAAATTCTGTGACGCTGTAAAATTTGCTGTCGATAAAGTTTTTGTTCTTTACAAACAAAAGTTGAATATCCATGTTTTTTTATTTATTTTTTTGCTTATCTTAGGAAAAGTTCTCAAGTTATTTATACAATAACTAAGAATCTACAGAGAGCGATACATCTGCTCTTGATAATAAACAATCATTAACTGAAAACTATTTCTAAGTTTCTTGTCACCGGCACTCAGTGCTCGAACTAGCGGAGCTCTTTAAAGTCCTATGATTACTCATTGAATCTCTTTCGACGAGCTCCGCCATACAAACAAAGTTGAAAGTAAGCTGACCAGGGTAAAATAAGACACATCTTTCGAACCAAGTCCATTGGGGAAAAGTAAAATAGAACTACAGTCCTACACGATACGATCAACGAAAACAGCACTTTTTCTTTTATTATTATTTAACTCCTTCGCTCCACCACTAAACAAATCTCTCAGCCCTACAATCATTACATTATCTACCAGGCGTTAAAAGGGCAGCGCGCGTCCGCACACACATAGTAGTGCAGCCAACACACATGCATCGGAAAGAGTTCATGAAAGGGCGAGTCCTTTTCGGTCCCTACGAATCCTAGGTATACCGAGAGAGACAGAGGAGGCAGAGAGAGAGATGCACGACGAGGTTTTCAACTATGCACCCCATAAAGCCTATCACCGCTGAGCAGTCCTTTTTTTTTTTTATGCACACACATATCTAAACGTACGTATGTGCCTCAATATATTCATCGATACAATTCTATACTCTCTATGTATATTCTCTCTCCCGCGAGATTTCCCATTTAAGTATAGTAGTAGTAGGCTTTAAAGTCGCGGCCGTTTTTGTTGTTGTTATGAATACACACACTGGCGCACTTCACAAATAAACGAGCGGAGTAGGCCGGCCACGACTCCCCGGTGGAGGTGTGCGGATCGGCGGACGGTGGTGGTGTGCGTGTAGAGCTGCCCCCGCGATGCCGAGTCCTATGGCGCCGGCTCCGGGTGGCGCTGGCCTGGCGGCTCGATGCGGCCACTGCTGGATCCAGGAGATGCGTCCATGCGGCCAGGCCTTGGAGGAGATGCTGCTGGTGTCTCGGTGACGCGCGGCCCCGAAGATGCGCTTCCTGCGCGGCGGCGGCGGCTCGAGAGACTCGACTCGATCGCTCTCCGCGGCGCACGCACCGACGATATTATACTCCGGACTGTGGAAATACGTATGTGCACATAATATAGGCCCAGTCGAGAGTCCGAGGCACTATGCGGGCAGCGTCCAGTTTTCAGTTCAGTTTAGTAAGTTTTTATTGGCAAGAAAAGGTAATTTACACAGCCACGACACAATAGGTAAAATACATTACAGAGTATTTAATGATTTCTAAACAAATACAAATAAAAAAATATAAATACAATAATTACAATTCTTACACTTAAATAATGAGAGTAATAACATTTTAAATAAAAATATCAATATCTATAATAAATTCTGAGATAGCTTCAATAATTCCCAAATTAAGGTCAGATAGAATTGCAATCATAGAATAAGGACCATATAGTTGCATTCTACGAAGATTTCGCGTTTTAGATCTAAGTACTACAAATAAGTCACAATTCCAAAAAAGTATGCGCAATTGAATCAGATGTCTTTCCGCAATTACAAATATCACTATCAACTATCCCATATTTAAATAAGCTATTATTAATTGGAGTATGATCACTTCATTGCGACACATTTTAGCAAAGAAATTTTTTTATTCATATTCTCCACTTAAATATCGCGCTTTTTTATTTCAGATTCACTTGTAAACGCCATCTACAAATCGTATAATATTATCAGAGATGTAGAGATTATGCACCTAGTCGACCTAGGGGAAAAAAATAAAGAATGTCTCGGATAGTCAGATCGCATGAAATTGTACAAACATGCGATCCGAGGGATTTTGGTGAATATACAATATTTTTTTTACACAGCGCATAAAATTCGTACGTTTGTTCCCGTTGCTAGGGAATAAAGTGTGCACTTTATACGCAGTGTGTGAAAAAAGCTTAATGATCAGAATCACAAATGGCGTTAATATTCACTATATATCACTATGATAATTGACAGCAGACACTATCGTATCAAGTACTTCATCATCATCTATATTGCGCTTCATTGAGTCTTCTCGCATAATGTAGTGATAACTTCATTAGTATGTCAATATCGAAGTCATTTTTGCTTAAACACAAGTATGTCGTTCATTAGTCGACTTAGCAGAATTCCTTTTGCAAGATCTTCTCGTTACCTTTTGCATTTCAATTTGAAATTTCTTATGCATAACAGTCAAACAGATTTCAGTGTTTGTCAGTGAACTTGTCAGTATGTTCTGCATCTATGGAATAAATTTGATGCACCATTGTAAAATATGCTCATAACAAACTCACTACAATTACTGATAATAAGAAAGAAGAAAGAAATGTCTTCAAAGCACATTTTCAAGAAGAAAGCTGTGATGCTTTTGACAGATTTTTTGTTGATTTGACAGTTCACTAAAAATGATTACATTGTTTGTAATTCTAATGATTATGTGCATCAGTGCATCTATTTCTTCAGTCGAACATGATAAGATTTGCCACGTAAGATTAATTTTATTATTGTTTACAGATTATTCAAATGATTTATTGTTTAATTAATGGATTTCTATTTTGCGTATATTTTAGTACAACTTTGACTACAATTGTGCCTTAAAAAATAACAAATTTAACAAAACAAGCAAAGATGATATTAAACTATGTACCATTGAACGTATACCAAAAGAAGTCAACTTTAATATTATGTTCGATGAAAAAAATTCATCTAGTCGAGGTATGTTATTGATAAAAATTTATTTTTTGGTGTATGCCAAAAAGGTGATTGAATGCACAAAAATATAGTTACCATATAAAATAGTATTCAGCTATGTAATGGTGAATCTTTTTTTAATTTTTATTTAACCTTATTAACCTTCTTATATTATTTATTATTACAGGTGTTCTTAGTGTAGATTTTAAATCTCCCGACGCACAGTGTATATACCAAGTGACTCTTTTTGTGAATCCTGATATTCAAACTAATGAAGAATGTAGAAAATATCAATTCAATAAAAATAATTATTCAGAAATCCATACTTTGGAGAAAACAATTTGCCCTAAATATGAAAGTGATACTGAAGAAAAAGAACAGCAGACTATACAAATAGAATCATCACCTTGTAAAGTAGGAAACAAAATTTCAAACTAAAAAGTCTTCAATATGATTAAACGAAAATGTATTTATTTTCAGGAAAACATTTTAAATCTGTGGTATGAATATATTTACACAGGATGTTATGCTTTAGGCTTTAAAGTTGATGAAAATTACATTTTTCTTAGTAATGAGTTGTTAAAAACAGAATATAAAAAAGTTGAAGTAACAGAACCAAAACTTATTTGTACTTATAAAGCAACTGCAAAAGAGAATGAATCAACGTAAATCAGTTAACTTAATACCAATTGCATTCTCTGTGGTCAAATATTCAACTAATTTATTTTTCAGTGTTGAAACGGTAACAATTACAGCTGATATTTCACTACTTGCGGGATCTTCAGGTATAAGACTTCAAGTAGCTCCTACTTCTTTATTGTATAAAGAGGAAGAAAATACTTGTAATAAACATATTGACAATCCAGTAGTCACAATTGTAATGGGAATGAATTTGGTAATTCTACTAGAAGAACTTTTTTTATTTAATATTTAAAAAAATACAATTATTTATTAATTAATTGTATTTTTGAAAACAGGAAAATGATACCGACATGGCAGATCACAATTGCAGTTTAACAACAGTATGTTTTACTTAACTTATAATTTACTTAACTGTTATTCATTCAATTGTAAACTTTATACATAATTCTTTTTAGACATTATTATCAACTGGTGATATAGTTAAAAAAATCGAATGTAATTTGATTATTGAGAATTTACCTAAAAGCCTAGGATATTGCTTTTTAGTTCGTATTTTGGATGAAAGGTGCCATAAAAATACATCTTGGAAACCACCATTAATAGACAAGGTTCCCTGTGCTTGGACACAATGTAAGTTTATAATTTATTTTTTATAAAAAAGTAAACTAAAAATAAATATTTTTATTAAAAAATATTTAATTAAAATAGTTTTGTCTTAACATTTAATTGCATTAAGTAAGTCTTTATTCATTTTAGATTGTGTGAAGACTGAACAAAAGAGAAAGACGGATTCTGAAGAAATAGAGAAAATTGATGAGATGAAAATTCTAAAAATACCTTGTATGTACCTTGTAATATTTGTAGTCATAATATTGGTTGTACTTGCAGTATTTAGCACTATTTTTATTGCTTACCGAGTACATGTTCAATGTACAAAAAATACTTTAAATACAAAGTTAAATAGTGATGACTTTGAAGGTGATGGAAGTACAATTATAGAATTAAACGTTTCCAAATCTTTAAAAGAAAAATTAGTTAAAGAATTTGGAATTGTAATATTATATGTTAAGGAATCAGATGAATTTATGACTTTGATGGCAGAATTCAGAAGTAGCTTAAAAAAATGTACTGGTTGTGAGGTACTATAATTGAATTTAAATTTAAGATAATTATAATCTGAATTTTTATTATTAATTCATTTATATTATTAGGTTTACGATTGGTGGGATTTAGATATAACTGATTTAGCTTCTATAGGAAGCTATGAATGGATTGTTAAAATGATAAAAAAGGAGTATCGTATTATTTGGGTTGATACTCTGAAGGCACGGTCTCTTTATGTTTCTAAATCAGGACACAAAAATGGATACAATTATAGTAATTTTAAAAATAATCTGCGGAATCACGAAATATGTGACTTTCGAGATAGAACTTTTCCGGAAATAGTGGATTACGCAAAACGTAGTAACCATGATATGGAACAAGAATACCAACGACATTTTGTGATTAGGTTTGTTAATAAATTATATTTTTCTCTAATTGAGGTAATTCTATTTTACATTAAAGTAAAATTTTTTATATTTACAGATTAGAAACTTTTGATAATGCAGATAAAACAGAAGATCCATTTGCAGATCTTTCACCTCATGCTAGATATTTAATTCCATGTCATTTTGATAAATTATGTTGTCATATGTAAAGTATTCTTTCTGCATTTACATAATCAAAAATAAGACTAAACTTAATTAAAACATACTCTTTTTTTAGATCTGTAAGAGAGCTTAATTTCCAAGACGAAATTAATATTGAAAAAATCAGACTTGGGAAATACTTGTTGCATGAACCAGATATAAATTTGTAAATAATAAAGCGAATTTCTAAAGATTTTTTTAATTTTGTAAGTATACTATTTTTTAAGCATAAATTTGGAAATTGTATTTATAAAATAATGAAATACTGCTGCCATTTTATGAATGGAATTTGTTGAACTTTTTAAAGATTTTTTACTATTTTTACAACAGGAATATGTTATACATATTTTTATATAATAATGTATATTCTAAGAATAACTTTAAGCATGTTGGAATATGACATATAATGTTAAGTTTTTATTGCAAAGGTTACAAATTTCAATGGATTATTTAAGAATTTAAAAACTGTAAAATATTGGGCACAAAATAAAGAATTTTTTAAAAAAAAAAGTAATTCTTATTATTTATGCTTTGATTTTATTTATCAATTATTACTTTGTGCTGGAGGTTTAGACCAATCCACGCTCAAAATTAAGTGATCGTAACCATGACCATTCAGCATACTGATAGCTCTAGCAGCTTCAGATCGTAGTTTGAAGTGTACATAAGCAAAACCTTTGCAAATGTTCATATTCTTCTCTCTTGCAAGGTAAAGCTTCTGAATTGCTCCAAACGGTTTAACAAGTTCTTCCAAGTCAGTTTCTGTAGTACTTTCTGACAAATTGGATATTCTAATAGCTGTTGTGTCATCCCTTCGTGGCATATTCATAGAATCACCACGCTTGTTACCACCATCACGCATACTTGGAGGAATGTATTTACTGCCTTGTGGTTTACTGGTATCTGGCAATCCAGGTCCAGCAGTTGCTGGAAGTGGTTTCTTATCATCAGGAAGTTTGGCATTTGCTGAAAGTGGTTTCTCATTAGCAACAGTTTAAAAATTGTTTAAAATAATTTAAAATTTTTTTACATTGTGCACATAAAGATTATTCAGTTTAAATTGTTCAGTTAAAATTTAAACTAGTACTTACTTCCAGTGAGAACTGTATCTTTGAAGGGACACTTTGAGGTCCAATGGTCGCCATTACATTTACGGCATTTGACAACACCCTTGTCTCCCATACTCTTCAACTTATCTAATGCATCTTCCTCCACCTTGTTGTCCTCCTCTTTGTTTGAAAGGAATTGCATAAAAACATCTTCAGCAATAACTGTAGTGGCAGGATTTGGTCCAGGACCATCGTCTGCTGAGTCACCATATTTGGCCCAATTCTTACGAACAGCTATTGATTTAGAAACTGTTCTGCGCTCAATTTTGTATGTGCGGACCACCTTAACTTTCTTATTATCATCATTCAATTTATATTCTGTCACTATTTTAAAATCATTTTCTTTCACAACAGTAGGAGGAGGTAGAGTTATGGATCCTTCGTCTTCAACCTCATCAGCCCAGCTGGAGGTAACTTCGTAATTAGCAGGCATCTGCAAAGTAAATAAGAAAAATTGAATTGAAAACGATATTCACTTTTATTGTCAGGAAGTGTATGAAAAATTAGACTTTCATATTCCGTCAAGTAATAGCGGAGTATTTAGTATATCCTAAAGTTTTTAAGGTTACAAAATCACATGTGCTTTAAAATACCGGTAATTCGCCGAAATTGACGAATTTTTCAGGTTGATCGAACGAAATAAGCAAGATGATTGTAATCTACTGTTAAAAATTATGTTTTTAAGACCTTTAAAGTCTCAAAAATATATATTTTGATATAAGGAACGGTCAACCTAACTCATGAACACTTGAAATATTTTTCAGTAAATCCACTCGCGCTATTACCACTAAAACTTATGAACTAATGAAATATGAGCAATACACGAAGCAGAGTTTTTAAAGAGTCTACCTACGTTTTATTTATGATGCACCTTCGCTTCTATTTGACATTAATAACATACGGCACGAATGAATAAACCTATCAAAGTGACCGAGTTGGCCGGAAAGAGCAAAACGATGCGATGGGTATAAAATGATCGACACTATATATGTACTAAAAATAAGGATGGAAGATAAGGGTGCGTTTAGATGATTCTCGCGAAAATTTTAAGGTTAGTTTTCATTCAGCGAATAATTTTGTCGCGTCACAAAATGTTCGCAATCTATTTTAAAATCATAAATAAATCTCACTTTCTAGACCATTGTTTCCGATCTAAGTTAAATTTATATTTTCGTTTAATTTTTAGGTAAAAATAATTGGCCAGTAAAATAGTATTTAATTACAAAAAAAGTTGCGCTTGCTCCATATTAACTTTAAACCTTGGCAAAGTCGCGCCATCTTGGTTAGCTATACAATTCCGACATCGCGATATCTATATGCATCATATGGTTAGCTATATCTACAAATGTCAAATCCCACACTTTCTGGCTTTCTGCGCATATTTTTAAGTCATCCGCCATCTTGTTTTATATTCCAATATGCAGTTGCCATACACACACCAAATTCATAACATAACAATTATACCTATATATAGGCTAAACGAACCAATTTCCACCAATGAATTAAAGCAATTAAATAAGAATATTGTTACGATATCAAATTAATTAGGATTTCGAAAAATTTTCTTTACCATGTCAAATGAAGTTATTGGTATGTCAATTTGCAATTTTATCTACATCCGATATACACCTTATATTTAATGAATGAGATTTAAAAACCGCATTTTTATTTTTTAAATAGATCCTTTAAATCTGACAAGTACAGAAAATGCCAACAGTTCATTTGACAAAATCATAGGACACATTGAAGACATTCTTATGGGTATACAATCAGTATTTATACATCATATCCTTTTTTTTATATATTCTAGTTCTGTGTTTTTCTTTATTTTTATATTTATATTTCAGATGGTGAATTTCAGTCTCTGCAACAATACTTTTTAAATAAATATTGGCATGTTTTTGAGCCTATTGAAGAAAACAAGTTGTTGTATATGGAAATATTTAATGAATATGTAAGCATTAGGATATTTTATTTTTTCTACTATTCTTCTTTCATTTAATTTATTATTATTTATTGTTGTTATTTTAGAATAAAGCTATTGAGACCTATATAGATGGAAATTTAAAAAAATATTTGCCCACTTTTTCTATGGATGACTTTTTAAACGAATTGCAGTTAGTATGAAAATATAATTTATAATTTTTTTGTACAAGTTATCTTGTAAATATATTGCGTTAATGCATATCACATTATTTTTATACTTTAGCAAAAGACGTAATGATCTGGATGGAGAAGTTTTTGAAGTGCTTCTTACATTCACAGATTTTTTGGCATTTAAAGAATTACTACTAGATTATAGAGCTGTAAGTCTAATTAACAATACAAATTATTATATTATTTTTTTATAAATAACATTTATCAATATTTTCTTATTTAGGTACAAGAAGGAAAAATTCAAGATTTAAGCAGTGGTATCGTAGTAAAGCCTTTACATTTGTAATATTTTGTTAATTTAAACTTCAATGTAGTAATAGATTTCCTACTTTTTTAAAATAATTTCTTTTTGTACAAACTATACATCAATAATTTCAATTAAAGATTGTGTAACAAATTTATTTTAATAATTATAAAAATATTGATCATTAAAATAAGAAGTTGTAAAGTAAAATGTTGAACATTATTTATAAGTTAATTTAATTTCTTAGTTAATGCATCAGAATTTCCATTTGAACCAATCTACTATTTGTTTCATTGGGCATACGATAAGGTAGTGTTCCTGCAAAGCTAGTCAATGCTCGAGCTTGCTTTCTGAGATCTTTCAGTTGTTGCTCTCTTGCAATTTCATCACCTGGTTCGGTAGATCTTAATTTTTGATATTGTTTGTACAGAATTGTCATAGTAGCTAGAAGAACATCTGCTAAAGTACCAGCTACTTCTGGTGACACTCGACGTAAAGCAGTAACTCTCTCATCGACTTCTCTAACATGTAGTGGCAATAACTTAGAGTCTGCTATCGTCTGAAATTAACAAGGTCAAAAATATGTATGATAAGTGTGTACAACATACTTTTTTAAGTTATTACAAACAAAAAATATAGTTTTTACTCTGAGTGCATTTTGATATTGTTCATTGTGAAATTGATCAAAGAAAACCATGAGATCTCTTAAGGTATAGAAAGCTGATACTGATTCTGCAGCTGCTTGAATGGGTAATCCTTGATATCTGTTAACAAAAAAAAACAATCAGTTTTTTTAATAATGAGAAAAATTTTTAAAATCATTTATAGGATTATTAAATATACATTACCTGAGGCTTATTTCAGCCGACATAGTTTGTAAACGAGCTCTTAGAGATCCTGGAGTACTTTTTTGGCTAACAATTTGAGCTAGCAGTACACACATCAAACTTAAAACTTTTTCGTGGTTTCCAGCCAAATCGTACATAACAACAGCATCTTCTAGTAATCCTTTTCTATACAAAGTTTCTGCACTTATATTTATAACATCATCTGTATTTATTTGGAATTGATCTAAAATACCAGGTAATCGTCTGTCTTTATCAATTTTTCCTACAAGCAAAGTTCGATTTGCTGGTGAAGATTCAACTACCATTTCTGCTACTGATGCAGCAAACATATTTCTGTCGTAAGGGTCTTTCATACATCTAGTAAAAAGTAGAATATACCATTTAATATTTAAAATTAAAAAATACATTTTCTTTATGACTTACCTCAATAAAAACAAATAGTGTAAGGTCTCTTTAGGATCAGATGATTCAAATCTCTTAATGTACAGTAATATCAATCTAGCAAAATTAAGTCTCTTTGCTGGATGTTTATCAGCAGGATCTACACTTATCAATGGTGCTAAAACACTTTGACTGACTGCTAACAAACTATGTTCATGCATAGCAGCAGCCAAATGAACTGCATGGGCTAAGTGTCTTGCACCTGCTCCTCTTGCTAAAAATTCTATTGCAGCTTCAAATTGTCCAGTTAAAAACAACATTGAAAAATATAAAAAAGGTTGCTCATGAGCCCTGTAATATGTTTCACCTGAAACGTTTAAAAAATAATGTTGAATAAACCTTAATACTTTTACATAGATGAATATCAAAGGATCTTACCATATATTTCTATGATAGTAGTTTGTAAGTGATCCAAAGTTAATTTATTTTCTGGATCTGATTCTCTTACTTGACACAATTTCAGCCACAAGTAATCATCAGCTGCTGACATAACTTCTGTATGAAGATCATCAGGTTCACATGGAACAAGTGCACAATATGCAGCTTTTTTGTAAGGGTCAGTAGCAGATCGGACATGTTTTTTATAATGCAACTTTAATGTTGCCTCAGCACGGGAGGTAGGCCGTTGGTGAGGATCTTCCAATGCTTCCTCAAGTACTGATCTAAATTCTTGAAAAGGTACTCCACATTGATTCAAACACTGCAATGCAGCTTTAAAATCACCAGACCTCATACAATAATAAACCAAGGGCCACAGAGGCTTATCTTCAACTAATACTTCTTCTAAATCTCGCATATTTTGAATTTTAATTCCTACAAAACTCTTGACTAATGGTAATGTTCCAGGGATTCCTCCTCGTTTAGCCTGTGCCAAATTTTCATTCACTGCAGAGTTCATGAATTCTTTGTATCTATTTTCAAGATATTTTCTTGCTTGCGATACAATTTTTTGTTCAACAATGGTGTTACTTCTTGATTTTATTTGATCACTAGCTGGTGTTGGAGGTATGTTTACCATACTTTTAACCATGTTCCACATGTCTACAACTTTTTTATCGTTGAATGTTTCTGTTGCTTTTAAAAAGCTAGCAAATAAACTAGGTCTACTAGCTCCTTTCAAAACATGTTCATTGTAATTTTGTAGTTCTTTGGCATAAGCTGTTTCAATATTTGATAAGCTACTTATCATTGAACCAGCTACTTTAGTTCGTTGTGGTGTACCTCTGAGATCGACTAACTCTCCTGAAGGAGCAGTCATTGCATTCATAATTTCAAATCTCATTTGTTTCCATTCTCCCAGAGAATGTTCTAATTGTTGAACTCTATTTAATTCAAAAGTCTAAAAAAAGGTTACTACATTAGATATAAAAATTAAAAAAATATATATTTAATTATTAAGTTTTTGTATTTACTATTTGTAGTACTTACATCCCTATGAACTTGTTCTATAATGGAAAGAATAGCATTCTCTTTTTCATTTCTCAAATAACTGACAATATCAGTATCAGCAATTGGATCAAGGGGCTCAAAAGTTCTTCTAGTACTCAGAGAATTTAATTTCTGAGCGATCTGCATTAAATCTATTCCTCTGGACCCTAAAAGGAGATGTCTGAAATAAAATAAAAAATAGATATGTAAGTATACATAATAAAAATATAATAATAAACGGAACGAATGGCAAGTATGTATACATATTAATAAGGATATTAACGTTAAATAAACTTACGCTTGAACTTGATTATCTTGAGAGCCAGTTTGAGTCATTTGAGACCATATTTCATTGGATCCTTCCAATATTTGTCGAAGGTTTCTTTCCACTTGAGGAAGTTCTCCATTTCCTTCAACATCAGCTGCCATTTGTTCTGCTCTTCTGAGCAGTTCATTAAGATCGGAATCACCCATTGTTCCGAATAAATATTGTCGTTCGTTTTATAAAAGTTATTTTTATTAACGCACCAATAATTATGAAAGAAATATCGAAGAAAACACTTTGACGATCATTTGCATGACAGGAAAAAGCGCGCACCTAACCTATATTTGTAAAACATGCCGGTCTAACGCAGCCGGTTTACGCGCGTGAATGCGTGATTGTGATAATATATATGTATGTTACCTTTAAATATGATCAATACCTATATATATATATACGTCATTTTGGCGACCTTTCCGAAGCAAAAAGGAACTTGGAAATGGAACAAAATCACATACAAAAATACAAATACGTACGTATGTATTGCGTCTACTCAACACATAAATTCTACATCTTTTCTCAATTCTCATCATACATGTAGGGATGTAGGATATATATATATAGACGTCTCCTATAGGAACACCGATATCTAAATTTTACGCGGCAAATTTGAAATGATAAAAAAAAACGATGTATGCACTATTTCATATGATTAATGTAAACATTTATTTTCAAGGTTGAAATTCAATAATAAATGATGACATAATTATTGAATATAATAATAAGTCGGAATTTCTTAATTAAAACTATTTTAATGTAGTATATTGTAGAAATCTTTCTACATTAATAGGTCCCACGTTCCATCTCAATTCCCATTGGTTAATTCGTTGCATTGTGATTGTGAATTTACACCATTGCGGTCGCTACCGCAGCAACCGCAAAAACCACAGATTGTTTTCCCTTTTCCAATTCCAGTCTCCGCAGTTTCTTTTTTTTGTGCTCGTATTTATATGGTATTTTGGTGTTTCGCAGCGAGCAGCCCGCATTTGAGAGCGAGTATATCTATATATTTATGTAACACAGCGTAGGAATAATATCTGTGGGGGCGGTGGGGGTATATACTATAAACTTTTACCGCTGCAGTCTGTTGTTTTATCAAAACAGCTGATGCTTTTTTACGTTGAATGCAATTGTCCTGTGGACAATGCCCAGTGATTTTATCATTCGGACTGAGATTAGATATGTTTTTATAGCCTCTTATGTGCATCTTAACACTTTTTATTCGTAAATCTTTTTCTTTTTAAAAACTGTTTAAATATCATAAAAAATATCTAAGATGTTACAACAAAAGTATGTTTTCAACAATAAAGTTCATCTGCAAATCAGAAAGCTTTTTTCTTATAAACAAATGGTAAGAAATTTTTGCTTTAACTATCTTTTCTATATACGCATATTGGTTCTATTGATTTAAATAATGTTTCAGAATTTTATGAAATTTGTCTCAACAAATTTTAAACTTGCAGTTTAGTTTAATGTCTTGTTTTATCAATATGGTACTGGGATTTTAATATTAAAATGGAAGAAGAGTGGTACAATTTGAGTTCCTTAAATCTCCAGGACAATACAACCATAGGTCATTATGTTGTGGTAAAGGAATCTATTTTAACACGTGTAAAAGGGAAGTGCAATACAAATATTGGACGAGTTACTCCAGGAATGCTTGTGAAAGCTATTGGAAAGGAAGGCAACGATGCTCTTAGAGTACAATTGTATACCAAAATTGAACATGATATTTGGTACAAAACAGAATGGAAATGTCATCCAGTAGACCTTGTTGCCGTCTCCCCATTAATATGGCAATTGTTAGTTGCTATTTCAAATTTGCAAGAAAGAGTAAGGTTAGCGATAAATAAAGAGCTTTGCAAAAATGTCACTGAAATAAAGCCAAATGCCAAAGTGTGGTATTGTCAAGATTCTAATGAACCAGTGACTTATGAAGCATGTGTTAAATATATTGGTCCAGTTCCAGATATCGGTGATGGATATTATTTTGGCTTGGATATATTGGTAAATTTGAATCTTATTTATTTATTTTCTTTTATTACAATCATTATCAAATAAATTCTTTAACAGGATAATCCAAGCATCTGTCAGGATAAGAGTTTAGTCAAGAAATATTTCAAACCATCAAAATCTCATGGAGCTTTTGCGACTCTTAGTAACATCAACCCAAGAAAATCGGATCCCTTAGAGGCTATTAAAAATTTTGAACAAAGTATTTGTCCCTAATTTTTCAATTAGACAAATTTATTTATTACATATCAATAATACATGTATAGACATGTTAATTTTTTAATTTTTTTTTAGATTTTTTATCCAACAATATATTACAATCAAATACAACAGATAATTTTTTCATATCTAAGAGTAAAGAGATCAATGATAGCTATAAATCATCAAATGTATCGATAAAAGAAAAAAATTCTCTAATTGTAGACACTGACAATAACAATCAAGCAATTAGATCTCTGGAACCTATTTTGAATATTTCAAATTATCAGTTAAAAAGTGTACCTCTTCAAGAGGAGGAAAACGATAAGAAAAATTTATACAAGAATTTAAAAAGCTTTGACCCCTTGAAATCTGGTAATAAAAATATTAATTTATTTTCATTTATTATTTTTTAAAATAAAACAAAAAGTAAGATTTGATATATATCTTGTAAGGCACAGATGGGATAATAATAACTCAGGGGAGGGAGGTTTAAAATTAGACACTAACTTGGGTGCTTTTAGAACAGTTAAATAGTTACTTTTGCCTGTAAACATACAAAACTTGATTTTTCTGAAAATGTTGTCTGATATGACTGCATCTTTACAGAATATTCCAATTGCTGTATTAGAGCACGACTGGAATAGTGATATAGATTTAAATGCAAAATATAATTTAAAAAATAATACTTGTTGTAACCATACAAATTGCAGTAAGAAAAGAAATTCTTTTATCGCAGAATAATAATTAATTTTTATTTATATTATATTTGTATTTAAATGTATTCATAAATATAAATAAATTACAAGTATTTTAATTTATGTTTTTAGATGAAGAAGTGGAAGATATGCCTGAAACTGTACAACGCACATCTAATGTAAGGGATTTAAGTGTTGGTTCAAGTGTAAAATTTCTTGTAGACAATGACACGCATTATGGTGTAATACGTTGGATAGGATCTCCTGGTACTAAAACAAATAAATTAATGGCAGCTATTGAACTGGTATTATTACAAACTTTTTTGGCATTATTCCTTAAAAGAAATTGCATGAATCATTATTTGCATTTTAAATAGGATAACATGCATCCACTGGGGACTGATGGAACTTACGATGATGTAAGATACTTTGATTGTGATTCAAGAAAAGCATGGTTTACTGATTTAAAAAACTGTCATGAATATGATATGGCTGTATGTTATTTCGATTATTATCCAAAAGACTTTTTTATTTTGCAACTTGAGTTGATTTTTTTTACTGTTAATTACAGGCTAGTAATTCTTACTACCATCCAGAAGGTCCCAATCTATTGACTAGTCAAAATTTTGTAATAACTGGAGCGGTACCACCTATATCAGTAAAAGGTGATGATCTTAAGAAAATTTGTGGTAAAGAACGAGGTATACAAGGTCACCATAATTCTTGCTATTTAGATGCCACACTTTTCAGTATGTTTGCTTTTACGAGTGTATTTGACAGTCTTCTATTCAGGTAAAATCTGTTATTACTATCTTTTTACAATTATGCTCTTAATACTAATAGTTACTGTTTAATATTTAGACCAGCTAATGCAAAAGATTGTCAACATTATGAAGAAGTACAAAGAATATTACGTGAAGAAATTGTTAATCCACTCAGAAAAGAACTGTTTGTTCCAGCTGACAATGTTATGAAATTAAGAACTCTACTAGAAAAATCATCCTCTATATCTGGCTTAACAAGCGAAGAGAAAGGTACAATGAAAAAGTTTAAAGCAAATACAAATTGAGCAAAAAAAAAAATAATAATAATAGACTAAAATTTAAATACAACTTTTTAGATCCAGAGGAATTTTTAACATCTTTACTTGCGCAAACTCTAAATGCCGAACCATTTTTACAATTGAGTTCTGGTCAGGATGCTTATCATTATCAACTTTTTGTAGAAAAAGATGATCGGCTTATTTTACCCACCGTGCAACAATTGTTGGAACAAAGTTTCTTAACAAGTGATATTAGACTGAAAGAGGTACCTTCCTGCTTAATTTTACAAATGCCGCGTTTTGGAAAATCATATAAAATGTATTCAAAAATACAGCCAACCTTGTTATTGGATGTAACTGATATTATAGAAGATTGTAAGTGAAAAATTTAAATTTATACAATTTCACATAAATTACTGTTTTTCAAATTAATTATTCATTTTCAGCTCCACGACAGTGTACAGTATGTGGAAAATTAGCGATATTTGAATGTAAAGAATGTTATGGACAATGTGGTGAAGGATTAGAAAGTATCGTTTTTTGTCAAGAGTGTCTTGATAAGGTTCAGTGACTAATTTTTTCTAGCAATAACAAATAATTATAAGATTTTCTAAGGATGAACATTTTATTAAAATATTGTATTATACTATTTTAGGCACATTGTCATGAGAGAAGAACAAATCACAAGCCAAAAAATTTGACTGTACTAAAGGAATATGAAATTTTACAAGAACACTGTCCTGTTCCACGCCTCTATTTGGAGTTGCTGGCAGTTGTTTGCATTGAAACATCCCATTATGTATCATTTGTTAAGTGTGCTCCGGGCTCTGATGCCCCTTGGTGTTTTTTCGATTCAATGGCAGATAGGAAAGGTAACATTCAATATAAAATTTATTTATTTAATTATTCATTCAAATGAAATAAAAATTTTTAATCAATATTTTAGGAGAACAAAATGGTTACAATATACCTGAAATGGTACCATGTCCAGACTTTCCTTACTGGTTGAGCGATGAAGGAGGCACTTGTTTACAAACAGTTACTGACGATAAATCACTTCCGGAGCATGCCAAAAGACTGTTATGCGATGCTTACATGTGCATGTACCAGTCTCCTGATGTTATGATGTACAAATGAATTTAGAAGAATCGGTATTTTTAAAATCTTGGCAATTGGTAATTTATAGTATTTGCAATTTACAGAAATCCAATGTTGCCTTCTTCTGGAAACAGCATTTTATAATTTTTTATCAAAAATCTTTAGATTATCATGTTTTAGCCTTTTTTAAGTGAAGAGTGAATAATCGAGAGAGAAAGAGAGAGTGAAATCTGTAATTGTCAATTGTTCTTTTTATAATGAAAAAAAAAAACTAATGATCTTAATGTGCGCGCCAAATTTTCTAATGCAGTATTAAATATAAATTAGGCGCATAAACGGGATTAGATACCTACATCGATTTTAATGTGTATTTTGTTTATGTATCAAGTTGGATTGTGTTTTAATATTTCATGTTATATTAGAATCGTGAAATTGTTGAAAGTGCGCATCATTGATTTTAAATAGTGTAACTGATATTTTTAATTGCTTCAAATCTATATTTTTTAACTGAATTTGTAAATTATATTTATGTTTTTAAAACAAGGCCTAATCACAAATAACATTTTATTCACATTCTGCAAAAAAAGAGTTACTCTTTTCATAAAAAATGTTCTTCTATCAAAAGTAGAGGATAATTTGATTTAAGTAATACAGCAACTAGATTAATTAATATTATGTAAGATAAAAAAAATTATTAATGTGTGAATGATTTTGCATATTCACTATTGAATTACGTTCTTAATGAAATAATATTGAATACAACGAGTATTAACTTACAAGGAAAACCAATTTATTTATAATTTACATTATGTGTCTCAAGAATACCATACAATTTTTATATTTAAACTCATAATATATTCTCCTAAAAAGTGATTCTTTTAAATAACATCAAAATTTCTATAAAAGTATTGTAAGATATTTTTAAAATAAAGTCATGATTTTTATTATTATTTCATTCAAAGCTTTTTTTATCATTAACAATATTTTTAATTTATACAAATGTTTTTCTTTGAAAAAAGAATATTATAATTAACTTATTAAGTTTTTTGCAACTACTGAATATCAGTTGAAAAATGATTTCAACATTAGCAAATATGTATGTATACAATTGTACTCATTACATACATAAGTGCATGTGTTCTTTGTGCACATGCGGTATGCACATACTTATACATCAATTCATATAAGAAATCATAGCAGTATAATTTAAACCAAGTTAATTCCCTATTTTTCAAATAAACAATAAATGTTATTAAAGGAAATTTCTACTTACATCTATTTCCAGATCTCTACTTACATACATAATTGTAAGAAAAAATCTATTTTTTCAATATATAATATAATAGTAGAATATATATCATTGCCACCGGTAGGTTGATAACATATAAGTAATATTTATAGTAAAATAGCTTTTAGATCTTGGACCTGAAAGTGAGGGTTTTTAATACTTAGTTAATTACTGCTAAGGAATTAAGAAAATTGTAATATAGTTGCTATATAATTTTTTAAACATGAAGTAGAATCTGAAGAAGTATGTTTAAACGCAGGAAAAATGAATATTATCTTAATATAATATAAGGCCTCACTTGATAGAACATTTTGATAATTTTAGTGTTTTTTAATTATGTCTAATCATTTGTAAGCGAGCCCTAAACTTTCAATACAGCAGTACCAATTGTTTCATTTAAAAAGATATTTTTTATACTAAAATTAACAATGAATGTAGATGTTTGTGCATTATATATAAACTTATTTTGATTACATTTCAACTAATTGTTTAATGAAACATAATTAATGGATTTTCTCATTTTTCTTTTACTACATAATATGCTGTATTAAAACAAGTGATATTTTGCAATTAAATTTACATAAAGTTGTGGCCAACGTCATTGAATTGTTAATATTTTATTCATTATGAACTGAGGCCTAATTATTACACTGGAAAGAAAGGTTGAAAATGTTTAAACGTTAAATGAAAAGTATTACTGATGCACTTAATAATATTTAATAAGTATCTTCATCATCTTCGTCCATAGCGAAATCACTACCAATGCCAGAATCCAGTGCATAAAGAGGGCTATAAGTATATATTCAAATTAAATTTATTTAATGTCTTTAAAGTTTTAATCTCTAGTAAAACTTACTTTATTGCTCGACATGTAAAAAAGACAATCCTTTTTAGTTTTTTATTGTAGAAGAAATAATTAAAGGACCACAAACAGCCATCCTCTCCAAAGGGATCAGAAGCCAAATCAGGATTATAACTGAAATTTAATATTTTTTATATATTAATATTTCAATTTTCAAATTATAAATTAAAAAAAAATTTGAATTACCTGTAAATGTCACATTCGTTCATTGAAATTTCATCTTCTATTGTTGCCCATAAAGCAGCTCTTAGAGTACGATAATGATCTCCTGCTGTTGCACTTAAGTTACTATCTACAGCATTCATAACCCATTGTAGACTTGGTTCCTTACTAAACTCATGACTTTTTGCATCAGAAAAGTCATAATCAGGACAGAATGCAGAATTCAGCGTTGCTATTAAATAAAATAATGTCTTTCGACTAATTGTATCACATAATGGACCATCCTCATCCCCTGATATACTACGACTGAAAATAAAATGTAAAGGATATTAAACTCTTACACTTAAAAAAAATGATTAAAAAATATAAAAAGTACAAGTTTTAAATAGTACCTAAAGTAGCTTTGTGCGGGAGATGTACCAAGAGAAGTTTGTGGTGGTGACAAAGCTTGAAAATCATGTGGTGTCACTCCTTGTTCAGCATTGAAACGTTTGTATAGTTGTTTATCATTTCCAGCCATTTTACAAGAGTAACTTTCAATTCTAAAAAATTTAAAAATTTAAATACAATTTTAAATTAGAAATAAAATTTATTAAAAATAAGAAAAGTTAATAAGTATAAATATTTATATATTTAACTTATCTTTCTGTAAAGATAATATAAATATTTATACTTATTAACTATTGTAGGTATTATCCGCATATTACCTTCCAATGATTTTACTGTCTCCAGTTGTGATGGACAAAGCATTGTTAATTGCTTCAAAACGAGTGCTCTCTAACAGCTTCATTTTTGCAGTTGATTTTATTTTCTTTGTTGATATTCAATTCAACAAATTAGCTGGGACAGCGAATTTGTACTCAAAATCTTGGTGCTTGAAAACGTAGCACAAGGTACCCACTTATTCTCAGCTTATCAATCTTTGATTTCAATTGCTCCTTGCAATGACTCAAGACCCCCCAGCTTTTCAGTAGCGACGAAGGAGAAGGAAACTTATACGATTTCGTAAACTTATTTGGTCTTTAAACATTTTTCTCTTGTGTATGAAAATGCCTTTTCTCTTTGAGTGTACAAAGTTTATCGATGATTCTATATTGATTCCTTTGAGATTACACTTGGGGTACATCACAAATCAAATGAGATACAGTATTTGGAAGAAAATTTGTACTAAATAACAATTCAGATATTGAAGTCTCAATTCGTAGATCTACAGAGAGATTATCAAGACCGTTAAGATTATTTAGATCTTATAATGAAACCAAGTAAACAAAATCAGCGGTATTTGTTTATTCCCACTTGTCACTGCTACTGCAGAACAGTATATATCGAGTGCAGTGACTCGGTTAGTTTATAAAGCTACAAAGGGGGGCGATAACAAAAAGAATATAGTCTCGCCTTGTCGGGTGTTGCCGTGTCGGCCGAGTAAATAAAGAGAGCCGACTAAAATCTATAAAAAAAAGGCGGCGGTAACGCACTACTTAGTCTCGTCGACGCACACACAATTTCTCTCGAGAAAAACTCCAGAAGGACCGAAGGCAGGGAGAAGCTCGGGCCTGCTAATGCAGAAAACAATCCATCATCAGAAACATTATCGCGAACATTTTGTCTCTCGCAGGGGTCAAATCGCCAAACAAAGAGTCGTTCGCTTTCTCGCGAAGACTCAAACTATACGGTTCGGAGCAGAGAGAGAAAACGGCGTCTCCTACTGCGTGCAGCTACTCTCCTGCACTTAATGTCCTCCGGTGCTCTCCGCTTCTCCAGCGTCTCCTCGGGCACTGAGACAGGCCCCGAAAATCCAAGTTTCCGGAAACCGAAGGCTGCACTCGGTTTTTTTGCCTCGACGAAAGCAAATGGAGCACCAGTATAAACACTTTTCACAGTTATAACGCGTAGCTTTAGTAAGCCACTGGCAACAATTCACTTTGGCAAAAGAATTTTCAGGATTCAGTCATTTGGCCAGTCAATTGTGTGATCTGTAGAGAGTCCCAAGTGAAATGAAGGTCACTGCTCGCGGGTCGCGCGACGATTGGGAATTTGCGACGAATCGACGGTGAAGCGAAACTTTATCAGCCTATATATCGCATGCAGAATTGCACTGCAGCCAACTCGCGTACACTTAATGGCGTATACGCGGGTATATGTGTACGTATATATACATGTGTGTGTTTATATGCGCGCGATGCGAATAATCGCGAATGCGTCGCAGTCGTCGCAGATACTGCGTTGCAAAAGCTACGGAGAGCTATTATATACTATACCTACGTGACAGAAATAGCATATACAACATAAAGCGTATGAAGCGTCGTTCGGCGGCCGTCGCATCAGTCGAGGCGCTTCGAGCATCTACTATATATATCGCTCCGTTCTTCTCGCACCCGCGGGTAAAATGCACAAAGTGCGCACATTCGAGTAGAAAACACGAATACTCAGTAATTTTTATGAATGCTTCTTTTATCCTGCTTTAAGTTTGGTCTACAGTGCGACGTGCACAGACCCACGATGCTGCAGTTTGAAATTCTAGGAATAAGGAGAACTATTTTATCAATGACAATGACTAGTAATAAATAAGAGGGATTTCAGCTAATAAAAGCGCGATTTTTAATAGGAATATGCTACTTATGGAAAAGTAGATTGAGGAAGTGCATATAATATAATATGTTATAAAAATATTAGAGGATATTCAATAAATAAGTAAATAAAAAGAATTATTTTTATAGTAACACATGATAATACTGAGGGTATAAGAAACATAATATAAGATAAACTTCCTCGTAAAATAAGTGAATATTACAAATTTGAATCATCAATGATATAAGTTTAAAAACTGTCTACATCGACATCCAGTTTTCAGCAGTTTTTAACGTTTTTTAAAAAAGAATTAGAGTTTTAAACACACGTTTAAAAATATTTAAACAAAAATAAATATTTTAAAAAATAAAAATGAACTTTTTTAAATTCCAATTTTGATTAAATACTCGCATGCAGTAAATTTCTTTTATAAATTAATTTAAAAAAATGTTAAAATACCTAATTCCTAAATTCTGTCGAAATAGATCAGAAGTAAACACTTCCTAATACTTTTTTTTTAGTACATTTAAACATTTTTTAACATTTATAAATAAAAACGTTTTCCACCGGCAAGTATCGTATTGGGATTTCGGGTCAACTGCGTGGTAACCGTTCCATCACAGTTTTACTACCTCCATTATTCTCGAGCTGTTATGCTTGCCAGGATCGCGCGTATGATAACAAAAACACTGCAATCGACTGCAGGACAACACATATTTATATATATGATGGGTCGATGGGGTTATTGTTGCCGTTGGCTGAACTGAATCTTCCGCTATCAGAGCTTACTCACGGCCGCAATTACCAAAAGCGGAACAGAATTATTGTAAAGACCACGTTCAAATAAAAAAATGAAATTTTAACTTCTTTTTTATTTAATATATTATTGTAACAAAAATATAACTCTTGCTTTCAATAGGCAAATTTGAATAATAAACATATTTCTTTTTGTATCTTATATAAAAACACTGTGGTGTGAACCAATTTAGTACGATAGTCCCGACTAACAATATGTGAAGTAGTTACATTTTATACAATTCATTTCATTACCTGTACTTATATTATTTAAAAAGGAAAATTTTCACTTTTTAAAATGTATTGAATTATTAATTACGTGTTTGGAATTTGTTCTATTTCCGCAGATTGCATTTGTTGCTGAGGTATAAAATTTACAACTTCATGATAAACTAATTCTGAAAAGTAATAAAATAAACTTTACATTCGATTCGATAAAATTAAAGTATTAAAAACATTTAATGCAACTTAATCGCAAAAAGAAATGTAAAAGTAGCAACTCTAATAGCAATTAAGATCGACATTTCAAATAGATAAAAAATTATTTTTTTAAATTCATTCTTGATATATAACTTTGATGGTTAATAATTAATGTAAATCGACGATGTATGTGCAATTCTAATTAATTTTAGCAAAAATAATCTAAAATCGCAGAACATTCAAGGTTGAACGGCCGTTAAAATAAAAAAAAATCTAAAATCGAGTTTTTCTTACCTTTCCATTTTTCAACGGGTAATTCCATATCTTCAAAACTTTGATCGTAGGGTAATGAAACAGGTTCATCTGAAGGGTCTGCATATTGTGACAAATAGGGATGAGCCAAAGCTTGCTCTGCAGTAATTCTTTTTTCCGCGTCCAATTCCAACATTAATTCTAATAAATCAATTGCTGAAAATATAAATATATATATATCAATCCTTCAGTTACATTTAAAAAAATATCTGTTTATGTTAATTTATATTTTACCTAAGGGATTTGCTCCTCGGAAAACTTCTTTAAAATTCTTCTTCGTCAACGGCGGTAAACTTTGAATGTAATTTCTAGCCTAAAAAATGTTTTGTCATTGTTAAGTACCTTAGTCACTTATTAAGTTGATAAATGTAAAAAATATCATTATTATTCATGCTAAAATAAATAAGATTTTAACTTCAATATTTAACTTCAAAATGGCGTAAAAAAAAAACAAGACATACTTTTTTCAATTTGCATAAAGAATATTTCAATTTTCGGCATATAGAATTACTTAAACAACGTTGCTGAAAATAGCTGAAAATCCTTTTTAAGATTTTTGCCGCAAAAAAAAAAACACCTTTGCAAATTTTAATATTTTCTTTCACGAAGTAGCAGATTTCTTTTTCAAAATGTGCGCTTTTCTTCGCGGGGAATTTACGAAAGCTACCTTAGATTTTACCGGTAAATTGAAACGTAGTTTCTTGTTAGCAGCGACGAAATTTTGAATTGATAAAGAAATCCAATTAAATTTATTTATAAAATTAATAAAGTTATCTTTGTTTGATTCGCGTGGAAGATGCTGAAGAAAAGAAATATGGATTGAAAGTTTTCTTCCTTATTTACATAAGATTTTTATTTCAAATCATTTGAAAATTGTTGCACCCTTATAAACCTTTTAAACATTAATTAATGAAGATAAATAAGAGATAAACATTATATTCATTAAATTATTCCCTTATCAACTCAGTCTTTATAATTTATTCTTTAGTGCATCGAATCCAAAACGAATAACAATTCTTTTTTTATGGATTATATTGATAAGCAGAACACCTGCATGCAATAAATTCTAGAACAGCTACATAAATTTTTTAATAACTTTGCATTGCTCAGCACAAACTCTGCAATACATATACTTATTGTTAGTAATATATGGCTGCAGAAAAATAACTTTGTAATTATTTTGTACTCGCCGGTTTTGAGGCCCGAGAACTCCTCCATTATTTTTATTTACAAAATATTTAAATAGATTTAAATTTATGTATTTAACGTTTGTTATGTAGTACCTTTATACACCATTTTGAAGAAATTAAAAAATAAATCGGATGATCTATAATTTTGAGCTAACAGGGTTTATTTTGCTGTTTAAATTTATGTGCATCTTTCTCAATATAGTGAAAGGTGACCTAGCCTTGGTTTAAATAAATAAAGTTAATTTTTTATTATTGTTTACATTTTATTTTACCTCTTGACTAGTAATTTTATTCAAAGTATCATCAGTGGGTGTACCACACAGTACTAAAACTCGAGTTAGATGATCAATGTCTGCCCAATTACTGTTAAGGTACAATTAATGAATAATAAAAGTGAATCCATTAAGTGGACCAAGTTAAGCTTCAATTGTTCTGTTTTAAAGCATAAAATTTTTGTAAATGCTGTCTTACGTGATACAAATAATTATATTTGAATACCTTGTACTTTTTGAAAAAAAAAAGAAAAAAAAAACAGAAAATTAAGATTTTTATTTTTAAAGATTAAGCAAATTGAACAAAATTCTATGGATATATACAATTATATATTGTATGGTACCTTTATACATTTTGTTTACTAATTGCAAATGCAAAGCACATCATGCACATGCTTCAAATAGAATTAAAATAATACAATCTTAAATTTTAAGTTCTTTAAATTAAGGTTTAGTAATGCAACATCAAACCAAACTACAAAGTACTTGTGTTAGCAATATGGCCAAATCATATTAATTCACTTAACAAATCAATGTCTTTTTAAAGGTGCTCACACTTCAAACACACTTACCGATTCAGAAGATATTTTCTGCATGAACTCGTCACGAGGAGTGCCCAGAACTTCCATAATTAGATTTAATTGATGAATATCTGCTTTTGCTAAGGTAATGCCTTGAAAGATCTCTCAAATTACAACAAAATAATTTATATTCAAGCTACTACTGTTAAAGATTTGCATCACATACTTTTTAAATGCTCCAAATCAGTAGATAAGCTCTCAAATTTATTAAACAAAAAATTGCATCATATTAACAAAACTGCTTTTAAAAAATTTAGCTCTTAAGTACGATTTACAGCTGTTTACTTACAAATGCAAAAATTTATTTAAGCAATTTAATATTTTTTTATAAAGCAAAGTAGCTCGATTGTTTCCGGAAAATTTTACAAAAAATTTTATTAATCCTTAGCAAGAAGCAACTTAATTGATAAGTTCATTAGTTATAATTAGAAGTTAATTACAAAATGTATATGCTGCTAGTTATTTACAACAGATATAGGTGTGCAACGCGCCGTGCAAGCATGCTTCAAACACAATCTTTGAAAATTATATAGCAATAAAAAAGCTGTCTAAAATATCATTATCTATTTGATTTGAGTTTTAGAAAGGATACGATCTGTTCCTGGGAATAAAGTTCTTCCTGTTAATAGTTCTGCCATTATACATCCAACAGACCAAATGTCAACTGTAAGTTTTATTTAGATTTATATTTTTGCTTGGCATAGAAAAAATTTTAATATTTACACACATATTTATAAGTATCAAAAAAAAATATTTTAAAAACCTGTTTGATTGTAATGCATCCAATTGAGCATAATTTCAGGAGCTCTGTACCATCTTGTCGCTACATAGCCTGTCATTTCATTTTCCGTAGGTCTAGCTAGGCCAAAATCTAAAATCCTCAATTCACAATCTTCATTTACAGCTATGTTTGATGGTTTAAGATCCTATAATAAGTATTTACAAAAAAATGAACTCTTAAACATCAAAAATATTTAATTTCAGCTTTATTCTTTTTTTAATAATAATTATTCTAATAGTACCCTGTGAATTATTCCTGCTGAGTGAATGTATTTTAGGCCTCGTAAAATTTGATAAACAAGAAACTGTACATGATCATCTGATAGTTTTTGTGTTCTAACAATATTGTTTAAGTCAGCTCCCATGAGATGTGTTACTAGATACCTTGATTATATAATATTCATTAATTATTTAAAATTAAATCATACAAGAGAAAATGCAAAAAGAAAATTCATTCTGTAAACTTACACATGTTGAAAATCTTCCAAAGAATTACAAGGATGAAATACATCTAACAACCCTATTACCTGAAAAATAAGAATTTATTTATTTATTCATACAAGGGTTGCCCCATTCAATACAAAATAATACATTTTTCTACTTTTCCTAAACTGCTTAATAGCACACATTTTATAAAAGAAAAAAGTAAAAAACTATTTAAGAATTAGATTTATATATTGCATTAACTCACATTTTCATGATTCATATGTTTCAGCATCCTAAGTTCTCTATAAGTACGTTTGGCATGAACAGCTGACTGAAATGGTCTAGCTAATTTTTTTATAGCTACCTTGCGACCAGAGATTCCATCTACCGCAGAGCTGATTAAAAAATTTAAAATCAAAAATTTCCATGATTACTTAAGAATCATTTTAAGTAAATAATTTACAATTATGTGACATTTTCTTAAGAAAAAATAAATGTATCTTCAAACAAGCATTTAAAAAAAACATTACAGACGAATTACATGATTATGATTAATAAAATAAAATAAAACATCTTACCAAACTTGTCCGTATGCCCCAGATCCTACAGGAGTAAGCATCTGATATCTTTCAGGAACTTCCCACTCTGTTTTATTGATTTCATATTTATGAAATTGTGGCATATTTACAATATAGTTTATCAATTTTTTTCTCGAAACGATCACTGATTAAATCAAATTGCGATTGAAATAAATGTTGCTAAACTGTCGCTGTTGTTACTTATTTGAAAAGTCAAACGACAAAAGGCCTAACCTTCAAAGAAAAGAAAATAATTTTTTGTCATTCTTCAACACATACATTATTTAACAGATTGCCATTCTCATTATCTTACGTTATATCTTTTACAATTATGTAAAAATGTCACAACTTGAGTTATTAGTTTCAACTGTAAGTCAAACTGTATAACTTGAACACCTATTGGTTCACCTGTAAAATAGTAATAATAAGATAATAATACATTTACTACGTAAATATTTGTAAAAGAAAAAAAATCATTATCAAAACTTTGCGACTCACGTCTTAAATTCTTGAGTGGTACTGCACCAGTGACCAATACCACATATTACCCTGCTACCGGATTATCGAAATCTTACTCATGTTATAGCGACTCCTTCATTTTTCCTATAAATTTCCAAATACGGATCGCAGTTTGGTGGAGTAATATTTAGCGATGTCCAATGGTCAATGTATTTACATCTTCGACATTCTTAGGTGGGAGCTGCTCTGAACTAGCACTACTGCTTATATACTTAGGGTGCGTTCAGAATTTCAGATGGTCTCTTTATATACGCGGTTAGGCTGGGCTGCAAATCCACGGCAGCCAATCGAACACGAGCAGCATATATATAGGTATAAAATATAAGCAACACTGGAAATGGAATTGGGAAACATGATGGGTGAGGTTATGCACTTGTGTGCGGGAGCATCTTCACGGAAATTGTAGAAACAGTCCTAAGCCTAACTCCTATACCTACAGCCAGGGCCCAGTGCCCGCAGTCCCGCACAGGCCATATTGGCTGACTGACAGTGACAATACACTGCCCAATTTCTTATTTCACACAGTCGTTCTACCTACACTTTAATACCTTATATAAATTATCTTTAGTTATACATGTATACATAGCAAAGTGGATTAAGCAGTAAGCTTACGTTTCTTTTTCTTTGTATAAATTCGGAGCATAGCATAGCAGATCGCTTTGTGTTGTCATTGTGCAGTCCAGAACTCTCCACGTAGTGCGGATGTTTACGTAGAAGTAGCAGAAGCCCTGCTTGGACAATTGTTGGATTTATAATTGTATGGATCAGTTGTCAATTATTAAATTGACTCATTATTAATTATTCTGTGTTGATCTGTTAAAAAAACGTTTTTATAGTGAGTTTGCTTTGTACTTCTACTTACGGGTGATGGCCTTTTGTTTATTATAAATAAACTGCAGAACGTATACAAACTTTTAAAAGATGGCTTCAGAATTGCTTTTGAATTTACGAGTGAATCCCCTCGAAAGAAGTACAGTTATTAAATTGAATAATATTAACTTAAAAGATAATGTTGAAAAATTAAGGACTCAAATAACTGGTGAAAGTCAACTAACCAACGATTCCTTTGGTAATTATATATACTGTGTACAATTTTTTTTTCTTTTTTGTTGATTATAATATCAATTTCTTACTTTAATTTCTATTATTTTATGTTTCCAACTAGATCTTGTCTACTGTGGATCTCTTCTTGAAAGTAACTGCACATTGGAATCTTATGGATTAAAAAATGGTTCAATGGTTCATGTATTAAAAAAGAAAGAAATAAAAGAAAAGGTTTCCAATACAATGTCTACTAATGCAGATGCTAATGTAGAAATGTTGACATCTGTATTTAAATCATTCATAGGAAATCCATTGTTATTTATTGCCATGAGAGTAAGTACCTTTATTAAAAAGGCAGAGTTTTTAGAAAGCTGATTAAACATATGTGTGTAATATATATAGAGTGTAAGAAAAAAAGAAAAAAATCGAGCAATAATCTCTGTAATTTAAAAATCTAAAAAATGCTAACATAGAATTATATGTTTATTGTTTCAGTTAATTTCTTTTTGCTTATTTTACGAAATATATTTTATGTATATTTCCATAGGTCTGTAGACAGGCCCTCAAAAAATACTTTAAGATTATGTTTAACACAGGAATCAAATTAGCAATTACTTTATGAGTATTAATCTTATTTAATTAAAAAAAATTTGGTTTATTGAAACAGCATATTTATGTTAAGAAAGATGCTTTTCTTGAAAATTATATCTGTAAAAAGAAATCACAGTTAATCTAATATAAATGAATATAAATTAAAAATTCTTTGGAGGACATAAAGCTCCTTATTATAATTATATTGTTAAAGACATGTAAATATATTGAGGTACTTCAATGATTGTTTTTTTTTTTTTACAGCGGTTGACAAAAAGACCTGAAGTTATCGAAAACATTATTTCATCTTCTTCTGGACTCAGTGAAGATGCTGTAGCTATTGCAATATTGCAAGACCCTGATCTCATCACTCACTTTACTAATACAGATACAATAAAAAAGTAAATAATCTGAAAATATGTAAAATATTTTTTATTTATGCTGATAATAATATTAAAAAAAAAACAATTATTTTCTTTTTAGAATTGCTCAATTCCATCCTGCACTTCTGGAAGCAGCTCAAAACATAGCTTCTGCAGTGCACGATGAAGCTCACAACTTTGCAGCATCATCATCGTCAATGAATTCATCCTCCTTATCTAATGCTCAAACTACTGGTCATTCTTATAGTTTAGAAAATTTAAGTGATGATGAAGAAATGGCTGGTGATTCTTCTCAATCTTCAGATTCGACTCAACCCTCCAGTAGCACTAATCAGTCTAGAAATCAATCCAACTCCACAATAAATGCAGCTCAACTCTTTGCAGCCATATCAAGAGCAAGACGATCAACTTCTGCCAGTGCTAGCAACCCCAGTAGCACTTCAACTCCGCTGCCATCTTCAACTTCTAGAGCGAATTCTAACAATAGTGACATAATAACTTTTGAAATGTTTAATCGAGCTATGCAGGCTATGCAGTCTTACTTTCCAACTACTCCACGTACAACTGAGAATATTAATCCGACATTGCCGTCTCCAATTTCAAGTTCTCCTAGTAATTCTTTAAATTCAACTACTGATGATATGCAAAGGCAAATAGGAATAATGCATGAAATGGGACTTCAGGATGATGCAGTAAATATCCAAGCATTGCATGTGGCTAATGGAGATGTGCAAGCAGCAATAGAGTTAGTGCTAAGTGGATTTGGGGATAATTAAACTGTTAAAGACAGTTTTAATTAGTTTGTAAATATGTAGTTGTATTTTTAAGAAAATAATGGTTTTTTCTTACAATGAAATTTCATATAAATTATTTTGATGTATTAAATTAGTATGTGTATTATTTTATTTGCCACTTGATCACAGCGGCGTCAGTAAGTTTAAAAGAAAAATTTTTACGCAGAGTTTGTGTTGTAAAAACAATTTACTTTACAAAACATTTATTATATTTACATTTTCCAGAACTATCAAGGTCTATTTATTTTACTAACTAATTTTTAATTGAGGATTAGATTTCATGTACTATAAAGCCCCACAATAATGCAAGATGCAACCAATGCAAATGATTAATTTTCAAAATAACTTAATACTTCAGATTTGAATACTTATTTAAATTAAGAGATAATAAACTTATATTATCCAATACTTGCAGCACATTTGTACTTTTTACTTGTGTTGTGCATGTTATTTAGTCAGCAATGAGACTTTCTTAAAGTGTTCTATTTACAATTAATTTTTATTAACTGTATATGTGCAAATTATCTTCTCATATCGCTAAAGTGATTAAAAAATTAATATAAGTGGCCGGCCAATTACAGACCTGTATGTATTTATTATTTATTTAATGAGTTGCGTTAAAAATCTGATCTGCGCGAAATAACATATTATAATTAATAAAGTAACCGTGTTTCAATTATTATAAATAAAAAACTTATTACACGATCTAATGATTCGAATAAGTTAGTCGACGAAACTCAACAGGTCTCACTTCCGCGATGGATAAATTTTCTTACAAAAAAAAATGTTAAAAAGTGTTTAAAAGTGTGTAATTTTTTACCGTTATAAAAAAAAAATGTATTTCTTATAAATATTTAATCGAAATTGGAATTTGAAAAAGTTTATTTTCATTTAAAAATCTTTAAAAATTGTTTACACGTTTATTTTAGAGATGTTTATTTTTGTTTGAAAATGTTTATTTTCATTTAAAAGTGCTCTTATATATAATTTCCGTTCTTTAATACTTCTAAACGCTTTTGAACGTTTGCGAACGAAAATAGTCTCCATCAAAATTTAAAAACGCATACGAACGAACGAATTACCCTCGAATCTATATCTATATATATATTCAACGTTAAAAATACAAACTACTAAAACTGCCTCGATTATAAAGACCACATTCAAATTTCGCCCCGCAGTCTGGAATAGCAACATGCAACAATAGAAATTTAAATGAAAAAAAAAAAAAAGTATAATATACAGGACTACAGGACCGGTATATTAGAATATATCCCTACAGTGGGACAGACCAGGGGTTCCCCTGTGCCAAAGTGGGGGTTGCTAAGGCAGCAGACAGCGACACGTGCGCTCGTTCGGCGACTGCGAGCCGTGCGCCTTGTATGCTCCAAAAGAGCGGTGTCGTCAGTCGCGCACGCCTCTTGTACGGCGCCTGCTCACCATACCCGCGGGCTCTGGAACCACGTGGAAATAAAAAGGAGAACGAGCACAAGGAGTGTGATAAAATTCAGTGCATATATAATGTTATCTACCAGAATTTACATCGTAAAACATCAGTCAACATAACAGTAGTGTATTAATATATCGCAGTGGCAGTTGCAGTATACTACCCATAGTTATAGTGCACATCAAACAGCGGTATATTTATAGTGCGGCATATGGTTATTTAATATTTAGTACATTTATAGTAACAGTAGTAGTAGTAGTAGTAATAGTAGTAGTAGTAGTAGTATTATAGTAGTTTAAGAGAGTGAAAAGCGGAGAAGGGGTGGAGGGGAGAGACGCGAAGCGCGTGCGCGTACGTGTCGGTGGCTGGCGAAAGGAAAACGAGGAAAAGAGAAAAAATTCGGCAGGGCGCGGAGATAGGCGCAAGGTGTAGGTAATACAAATGTAAGCTCCGGCCGTAGGTTTAGATCGTTCGGATAGAGTGTAGGCGTGGAAGGCTTTAATATAGACGAGTGAATAGTGGAGACGTTAAATATATATGTACAAGATTGAATCGCGACGATTACAGTGTATTACTACTGGTGCAACAGGGAGTCTGCAAACGGCCAACAGGTAACAGGGTAACTGCTCTCAAATTAACGCGCGCGCCGTTCGAACAGCCGTGAGTGCTTCAAATAATTGTCCCAAAGTATAACAGCGTTTCTTGAAAGTCATACGCGATTTTCGCCGCTAAAAAACACGAAATTTGCAATTAATTTTTATATGTTTGTTTATTATTTTTACGAAGTATTTTTACGTGTTTCTGATAGTACAAAGTGTTAAGAGGATATTTGTTTAAAGTTTTCTTCTTGGTGATTACGCGCAAATGTATCGTTGATTTTGTCAGCAAATTGAAACGTAATTTTCTGTCAAAGGCGAGGAAAGATGTTTGAATTGATAAAGAAACGTGAATCATAGGTATATAACGCTTATATCACTACTCTCGGGTAAATTTGTAGTAAAAGTTAGCCAATGGTATTGTAAATTTTTATGTGTGCATTCAGTAAATGTTATTTTATTTATTTATTCATTCAGCAACATACGGGCTTAAAATCTCTTTTTGCAATTGTATAAAGAAAAATACTTTTTTTTTTACAATAAAAGTTTGAAAAAATAAAAATGCAATACTTGTTCGTAAACTAAAAAAAAATTATAGCATAGATCAAATAATATTGTAAATTTGCATGTACATACAGTAAATTTTACGCGAACGTTTTTCCGAGTATTTTACAGTTCAGTATTATAAATCTAAAAATGTGAGTAATAACATATTTTATGGGAAAAGTCGTATACTTATATCTAACATGTGAATGCGACTCTGCCGAAAATAATCGTATGACAATCATGTGATAATCACATATAATTATTGTTATTAACTAAATTTACTAATTGTTTTCATTAATTTTTCTTTTATTAAGAATTATATTGTCGTCATATATATTATTGACAATTTGCACGTTACAGGCGAGTGTTCTGCAAACGCAATAGTTAGAAATTAATTTTTTTTAAAAGGAAAAGTGCGAACCTTTCGAAAAAATTAAAAACAAAATGCATACCTGTACCATATATACGATTACACGCGCGCCGCTCTCATTTAGCTTATAATACGAGAGAAGCGGTTCGGAGAGCCCGCGCTCCTAAGCCGAGTAGTAATAATTGTAAGACTAATCTCTTAATTGTCGACTGCCCACGTTTCAGCTATTAAGTGCAATTGGTTGGAGAGTCGGTGTAGAATATCGATACGAGAAAAGTGCAAGTGGAGGTAGTACAGCCCGGCCCGCAGAGGCGCACAGCTGCCCACGCGACTGGAGAATAACACATAAGAGGATCGAGAAAAGGTTCGAACCAATCCAGCGATTAAAAGAAGCACAGTGACAAGATATAATATGAATGATTTTCAAGGAAAGTGCACATTTTTTCGTGTAAACTCTCTGGAAGTTAATTAATACCTTTTGGTTTCAGTGGATATAAGAATTACATCTCGAAACTTATAATTTTACTCGCAATAAAGTAATATTCAAGTTTTATTTGTACAAAAATTTCATTTTATTGATAAAATTAAACTCTTAAACCTGTAAAATATCTGCGGAGGAGAGTTTACACGAAAAAAAGTACACTTTCTTTGAAGTTCACCCATGTGGGTGATTCTCCGAAAAAGTGCACATTTTTTTTTTGTGTAAGCTCCATGTATTTTACGTAAAATTAAGACTTATTTTTTGTTTATAAAATGAAATTTTTTTATGTAAATATAGAACTTAATGCACTTGAGAATGATAATAGAATTTCAAATTCCGAGTTATCACCATTATCCAACGAAGGAGAGGCCGCTTTGATTACCACGGAGTTTACGCAAAAACATTTACACTTTTACGGATAATCACCCATATAGTATATATATATATACACGCTAAAATAGCTACAGCGAAATTTCACTCTTATTTTAGAGTAATTCTAGAGTTAATTCTTTCATTAGAATTAGTAGAGTAAATTTGAAATTTACTCTAGTGGAGTTAAATAATCACTTTACACAAATGGAATGACAATATCACACACACAAAAAAAAGAATAAATATAAATAGAAAAATAAACCCGTTGAATTTTCCAGGGGATGGCGTTGTACGAGAAGAAGCGCACTGACCACCCGGAGCAGTCCTGCAGGGAGGATGAGGAAGAAGAGGAGCAGGTGGAGCTGAGAGCATTGAGACGCACGAGATTCCACGTGAACAGGGTGGACAGTATGGAGGGCAGAGCGAGCCTCCTCGGCGAGCAAGAGACCAGGAAGTCGCTCAGGAACATGACAAGGGAAGCCCTGCCGAGGCTCGACAATTACAGAAACATAATGAGCATCCAAGCGGCTCATCGGCCTTCCCTTGACGAACTTCACAACCCCACGCTCGACAAGGTAATAACTTATTACGTTTCTTAATCCTTTTTTAAGCACTATAATAATATCTGTTAAAACTGCTTAAACGCCTATGCTTTAATTAAGGTAAATTTTTGCAGAGTTACGTTAACGTCATTTTAACGCTGCAGATCGGCCGCTTTAATTACGATGCATGATTAATATATGCGTGTGCACGCGTGTATACGTGAATGAATGCATGGGGCGGCTGCTTCAAGACTATGATGAACGCCTGTAATTAACGGCTCGTGCATTGATGCGCTCATGAGTCGTGGGCACCTATAATAATAAGTGGCCGTATATAGCCGCTGAGCTAAACTCAATTCACGCCTTGAGCATCGTTGTCTCGCCACTCACTATAATGTTACGACGCTTATGTCATTTTATATAGCGGCGCTGGTGGTTGCATTGCCTTCTTTCTCATGTACCTTAATCGATTTCACTCTTGTAAAATCGACTACTGCCGGAGCGAAAAATGATCGCGTAGCAACAGGTGCAATCGTTAACGGCGCGGACCGATTCTCACCTTGAGCGCGCGTGACTTTGGTGAGCGGGCGACGAGCGCGTCTACTCGTTGCATAAAAGGAAAACGACGCTCGTTACAAGAGTCTAATCCGCCTAAATTTAATAAAAACCGCAGCTGCTTTTTCTCAGGGACGTTTCGACACTTGGAGCTCTTTATTAACTTCTTCGGGTTTTTTGTTTTTTTTTCTAATAATTTAGGTCGATTTAAAGTATGTCGATTTGCACGTGTACACGTGTTGTATCCATTTATTATTTTTCGATCAATTTAAAACATGACAATGCCTTCCTTTTGTTTATTAATGTTATATTGTATTAAGTGTATATAAGAAGGCGACGTTTTCATTATTTTTTATCAACTTTCAGAAAAATATTACAATCACTAAGTGTACACCTATCTGAAATAAATTCTTTTAAAAAATGTATGAAATATTCAAAGATGCGATTCGATTTTATCTTTTTTTTTTTATATAACAATTTCGAGGATTCAGCTGTGTAAGATAAAGCAAATACAAAATCGAATCTCTTTTTTGAAAATTTTAGAAATGTTCTAAAAGAATTTATTCCAGGTAATTGCACATATTTACTATATGTGCAATTTGTCGATACATATCTAATCTTCGAGTTTAGAAAATCACTGAGAACGGCATTTACTTTTCATTATCAGAAGTCATTCAACATATATGTTAGAATAATTAAAAAATATCAGAAATATGAACGAATTAAAATTTATCTACTTAATTTATCCACTTAAAATTCGCAAACATTCAATTTACTCAACAATTATCCAATGAACCAACAAATTGCTTTTTTAAAATGCTTTATAACATCCTTCTGTGTTTTTTTAAGTGGTGTATATTATTTATGCTTATGTTCATTCGTAATTTTCCAAAATTCTGAATTTCTACAGTCTTAATTTGTATTCGCAGGGTGCAACGAGTAATACTTTAAGAAGCAATCCTTCGGCACTGCGGGGTCCATTAGCATCGAGTAGCATTAAGTTTGGCTGGATTCAAGGAGTTTTGATACGATGCCTTTTAAACATTTGGGGTGTAATGCTATTTTTACGACTATCTTGGGTCGTAGCACAAACCGGAATCGGTGAGATAGGTCTTCAAAATCTTCCGTAGAATAAAAGTGTGCAGAATTTTCTGCAAGGCTTTGCAGAAAATTTTGCACAATTTTTTTGCAAAAAATTTTCTGTAGAATTTTTTGCAGGCGAAAACATGACAAATTTTCTGCAAAATCTTCTGTAAAATTTTTTGCAAAAAATTCTGCAGACTTTTTCCCTACGGGTCATTGTCACTATTTTAATTTGATACTAGATCTAATTATTGTAATTTTTTTTATTTGCAGGAGAAGCGATATTATTAATTTTCACAACAACAGTAGTTACTACGATAACATCGCTTTCCATGTCAGCAATAAGTACAAATGGATTGATAAAGGGAGGTTGGTATTAAGCTAATATAATAATTTAACTGCTAATAATAATTATTCAGGTTAAAAGTTTGTACCCAACAATAATATTGAGTATAATAACATCTAGAATAAGAAAAAGATAAAAATAACTAAAAAAAAAGTATTCCGCAGGTGGAACTTACTACATGATATCGAGGTCCTTGGGTCCGGAATTCGGAGGTTCAATTGGTCTCATTTTTTCTCTTGCCAATGCCGTTGCATGCGCCATGTACGTAGTCGGATTTTGCGAAAGCATGGTGGACTGTTTAAAAGCGTACGACGCCTGCATATTCAACTGCGACAGTAGTGACATAAGGGTAATCGGTCCGTCTGTTAAATATATTTTCTCTCTATAGTTTAAATGTAATACAACCTCCTTGAAAAAGGACTTTATAAACAATCAAATATTAATTTTTTAGGCGTAATAACTATAGCAGTGCTGTTGCTGGTAGTTATGGTTGGCATGGAGTGGGAGGCGAAAGCGCAGCTGGGCTTACTCGTCATACTTCTTGTGGCGATCGCCGATTTTTTCATCGGAACAATTATTGGTCCTAAAAGCGATCTTGAAAAAGCGAAAGGCTTTATAGGATATAACGGTAAACAGTTCACGGTAGAACGTAACGGGGGAGCGGCGTAAAATCGATCGTATAGAATGTATAATGAATCAGCGGGGTGTAATGGTCCAACATGTGACCCTAATTTCGATCTACAAACTACAAAAGTTATTACACCCTAAAGAGGAAATATCGCCAGCTATTAACTTTATGTCTGTTTGCTATTAATGTATTTATGATACTTTCCATTAAGAGGGTCGTATAAGTTTAATGTTGAGGGGGTTGTTAAGTATAATTGTTGATGGAGCGCACACCCGTTGCTGCCCGTCGATTTATTTTACTTTCTATTCGTTTAATTCACCGCTTCCTTTAGAATTTTTTTTATTAAACTAACGAATTATTTAACTCATTTCGATAACAATAAAAAAATACATTAGTTCTTTTCTCTTTGTACAGCGGATTTATTCATGGAGAATGTTTATCCCGATTACCGAGATAGCGATGGTACTAAGCATGATTTCTTTTCTGTCTTTGCAATTTTCTTTCCGGCGGCAACTGGTATATTAGCAGGTGCTAATATCTCTGGCGATTTAAAGGTAACACTCCGTTCATAATTTATTGTTTTTTTTTTTTTTTTTTTTTTAAATAACTGTATTTTTTCTATTTATTAAAAAAGAAATAATTTCTAGGATCCTCAAAGTGCTATACCAAAAGGGACTTTGCTAGCCATTTTTTTGACAACGTGCTCTTATCTTGTAATGGCAATTGCGGTAGGGGCTACAGTAATGCGCGATGCAAGTGGTGATATATCCGACTTAATAACTAATCAATCCCCGTTCAGTAATGATTTACTAGAAAATCAAACATTTAACTGGAATCGTTACGGTACAAACTTCAATTGCTCTGCGAAATCCTGTAGTTATGGAAGTCAGAATAGCTTTCAGGTAAATTATACACACTAATTAATTGTTTATTTTATTAGTGTAATTATTGTTTTTTGATTTTTAGATTATAAATTATTCCAATATTTGAATAACAGATTCGAATAATCAATATTCGAATTACGAATAACTTTCCGGATAAAAGAATTTATTATTCGAATAATCAATATTCGAATTACGAATACCTACCGGATAAAAGAATTTATTATTCGAATAATTTTTATCCGATTAGTTCCAACCCTATTTTCCACATAGGCATAGCATGAAATGTTTCTCAAATATAGTTTGAGAAATATAAGGGAAATCTTTTCTACAAATGATTCGTAGTTTTATATATTATAATTAAATTTATTTAAATCCATCTTTAAAATATTTTTCGCCATTCTAACCTCAAAATCGCGTGTTCAACTTGATTTTGCGGCTCTCATGGCGAAAAAACAGTA
>JAWWEN010000002.1:2245088-2288157 GCA_035582955.1 Sycophila texana
TTGAGTAATCGTGGTCACCGATATCAAAAAATTCGTTTCGAGAAAAACGCGTTTAAAGTTTACCTGTGCCGCTCTCGGCCAGTTGGAAGGGACGGAGCACGGAACTCATTAACTTAATGAGTTTTATTCCAAATTACTTGAAATTTTGACAGAATATTCCTATGAAGTTCTACTTTGAAATATAAATTTTTCAGAAAATCGAATTTTTCCAAGTGCTTATATACCATACCCCCCCCCCCCTTAATGCAATGTGCTGTTACTAAAGCATTTACTTTACTTTTAGGGAAGAAGAAAGTTCTACAATGACCAGTTCTATAACTGCTACTAATCCAGTTACAATGGAAAAATTATCGACGGCAGAAACGTCGATGGCGACGACATCGCCTCCGACGACGCTCTCGAATGTAAAGACTACAGCGGAGATAACGACGCTAGGTACACCAATGACAATGCCGACAACGATAATGGCACCGTTTACACTAGTACCTTCATTAAACGCAACGACTTCACTAACAGATTCAGAGACGACATTGATGACGTCGATGGAAAGCGAAGCGCCCACGACAGTTACAGCAACAAATTTAATAACGTTATTAACAACAGCAGTTACTACGCCAGCAACGACAATGGCCAGCGAGCCGTTGATAATTACTACCAGTCCAAAAGCAACCACTCCAATGAGTTCCAGCTCAACGGAATCGACGGCAAGCACTTGGCCAGAGGAAAGAATTCGCAGTACAACGGTAGTGCCGTCCGCAACAGTACCAACTGAAGATGTTACTTTATTCATAAGAATCGTTCTGGAAGGCGGTTGGGAAGAAATTTGCTCGAAACTGCCGGATCTGCAGCGTTCTTTAGCGGATTTGCTTAACAACAACGTTGATAAGTAATTAACGAGAAATGCATTTAAGCCGTTTTTATGTCATTTGTCTAGAACTGATAGCTAACATTCGTTATGTTTAAACTGTCCTCTCTTTCTTTCTATTTTAAATTATTGAAGTCACAACTGCATTAATGATTGTTTTTATGCTTTCATCAACTTCTTACTACTCTTTACTTATGCACACCGAATAAAAGCTTCATCTGAAGTATTTTATTTTTTCATTTGTTGTTTCGCTCATCATTTCATTTATTTCTTTTTACAGAGCTAAATTCATCACTCTAAAGTGTTTTTTTTTTTTTTTTTATTGCAGAAAAGTTACATCGAGTCAAATAGTATTTTATCAGACGCAGTGCTCAGAGAGTGCGACATCCAACGCACTAATGTCTGAAATACCATTAACTTCTGTGTTACTCTACATAGTGGACGAAAAAGGAAGTTTTGATGAATCCTTGACGAAGATTCTACCAAGATTATATCAGATGACGCCGTTTGATTTTCCATTAGCAGTAAGTTTTTGCTAAATATTATTTCTTGATGTTTTTTGATTTATAAGAAATTTGAAAATGATTAACAAGTAAACTGTTTGATTAATACAGATTCATAGTTTCGTATTAGTACAAGAATCGGACACAGGAAATGCCATAGCTGTTGTCATTGTATCCTGCGTCGCCTTTATCTGTTTAATATTACTAGCTGGATTACTTGTAAGTAGAAATATGTGACAAAGTCAAATATTAATTATAATTTAATCATATATTTTATCATAATAAACATTTGTTTTATTATTATTATTATTATTATTATTATTTTATAAAATCTAGTTTATAATGAGAAAACGTCAAGGACGCTTCAATTATGGGGAACGGTGTAGGCCAGTGTCGTTGGATGCATACAGTTTAGACAGCGTCTCAGCGTATAACAGCGTGAGAAGGAGTAAAAACGCGCTCAGATCGTCGAAACGAAGTTACGGCAACCCGACCTTTGAAGATTCCGTTAGTATCGCAGTTATTATAAATTACTCCATTAATACTAATATTGAACTGATTTATTTTATTAAAGAAAATTTGAAAAATTTTAGAGCGCGGTACCATCCCACCCATTGAACTTTGCTGGAATAACGACCTTCTGTAACGACGTTAACGCTGTAAACGATGAATTCGCAAGTATTCCTCAAGTGCCGTCGAAAATTGACGAACTTCCCGCTGGCGTGGATATGAAAAATCGTTACGCTAACGTAATTCCTTTACCCGAGACTCGAGTGCCTTTACAAATGTTAAATAATGACCCGACCAGCGAGTACATTAATGCCAGCTACGTTCGGGTAAGATAAATTAATCAATAATTCTTTGCTCTATTTTCTAATATTTTATCCACGTTGATTATAGTTTTTAAAACAGTTGGAAATAATGGGCAATAAATTGGCAGTAAATATAATGGTTTCTTTGTTTGCAGGGTCCGAAAAATGCAAGCAAATATTATATTGCTTGTCAGGCACCGACTGAAAATACAGTCTCTGATTTCTGGCGAATGATTTGGGAGCAACAATGTAGAGTTATTATTATGTTGACGGATCTCGTGGAAAACGGGGTAGAAAAGTGTAGCGAATATATTCCTCCGTTGGAGGTGAGTGACTGTCATCGTCTTTACGGCGATTTTCAAGTAACCTTGAAAAAACGAGAAGCTAAAGAAAAGTACGCTATTTCAACGCTTCATTTGAAGGTGAGCAAATGCATTTCTGTTAGATCATTGAAAATATCTATTCTCTTAAGCTTTACCTACTTAAAATCGTATTTTTACTTATTATCCTTATAGAATCTGGAGAACAATACCTTTCGCGAGGTTTCGCATATTTGGTACCTGTGGCCAGCGAATGGAGTGCCAACGGACGGTGCAGCTTTGATAGCGGTTCTATTGGAGGCAAGGGCTCTTCAACGAGGTGCAGCGGGTCCTATCGTCGTCCACTGCAGCCCGGGTACTGGACGCACTGGCACCCTCATTGCCTTAGACTTGGGTATCAGGCAGTACGAAGTTACTCGAACTGTTGATGTGCCTAGAGTAGTTTATACCATTAGAAGGGATAGAGCTGGAGCCGTACAAACCAGAGAACAGTATATATTCATATACAAGGTAATTTTTCATCATTATTTCTTCTCTTTATAGTCATTTTGAATAGTATTTCAGGCATTCGTTGTTTTTTAGGCACTCAATCTTTATGCTAGTAAGCTAGCTGGTGGAGCTATTGAAGCATCCTATTGAAAGGCTCTCGACTTTCTCAACTATTCTATAAAATATAAAGATGCCTACTATTTTTTTAGAAATCAACTGAAAAGCAAGTTTTTTTACTTGCTCTATTTATTGTGATATCAAATTGCCTTGAGTGCTATATTCCAAGTGTAGACATGCATTTTTGGCAAGTTTGACTCGACTTTCTATAATACCGTACGTAAAATAAATGCGTACCAAGCGCGTTAGACTGTGTACCATACTAACATTGGGGCTTTGACTCCATTTCAAGTAATAACATGTAAAATGTAAAAATATTGTAAAAAAGAGTATTTTGAAAATTGAAACTTTAGATTAAGCTTTACAATAGTAAATTATAAGAAAACGTTCAGTATTGCTGAAGCTTTGAGGAACTGTTACTATTTTTTCTAAAATAGAAAGAGGGGAAAGAAAATATTGACACTGATTTATTCAGGATTGAAAAGAACGAAAAAACTTTTAGTTTGTATTAGAGTATTCGTTTACACAGAATTTTTTTTTTCTTTTCTTTTATTTCAAGATTACTGTTCTTTTCAGAAATTATTAGTAATATTTTTAAAAGATAGAATTTTTTTCATTTAATATTGTCGAGAAACGTCCAGTGGACTTTTTTTCTTATCATAATAAACAGAAATGAAACTGTCTTAATCCTGTAATGCCGGCACTCCATAAACGTTGAAAAAATATGGTTTTTGTTATATATTTTTAGATAATAAAAATAGGTTAATTATTGATTATAATATGTTAGAACCATAAAATAGAGTATAGCATACATGCTATACATCCGGCACTAGGGGTTAAGTAAATAAAGTATTAAGAATTAAATTATGAATTTAATTCGATACAAATAATTTTGAACTCTTTTTTACATTTATTGAGCATTCGGGATAAAAAATGAATCTGAAATCTGATTTTCATTCATGTTTTATCTCTATAAAACAATAAATAGGCTGTTTTAAAGCAGTAGATCTAGAAATTATGTTTGTTACCGTTGACGTTTTTTGTTATGTAATATCTATTGTAATATCTGTTGTATAATTTCGTGACAACTTGCTCTCTAAACTTGTACATAGTCATAACGTAATTACAGAATAAATGTTTTATCTGTTAAAAGAAATTAATGGAACATAACAATGAAATTCTTTATAATTGTTAATTGTTGTAAATACAGTTTAAAGTTATATGTCAAATAAAAATTTAATTTTCTCACTTACTGAATGTGACGTAACTTATCCTTACGAACATTATTTAAGAGTGTAACAAGGAACATTGAAATAATAAGACGTTAACGTTTTAAAGATATTAAATTATTATTAATTCGATTAAATACATTTAGGGTAGTATTTTATATTATGTACAGTTTTTAATTTTCGTCTCTATTTTTCTTATACACTGATATTTTTTTTTATTTATTACATTTTTTCAATTATCTGTAAATATGTACGTATATGTACATACATAAATGATTTGCTTCTTATGTTTACGCATATATACACGTACATAAATACATACATACATCATTCGTACAATACATTTTACATATTTCTTTTATTTATAAATTTTCAGACTTTAGGCAGATAACATTAATATATTTATATATATATATATATAATATGTATATATGCAGATAACGCATATTAAGCCTTGTACAGTTATTGTTTTTTTTTTTTTATTTCTTTGTTTCAAGTGTGTATAAATCTCTATGTATAATTATTGGTTACTATGTTGGATTTTCTATGAAGAAATAGTTTTAAATTCGTATTGCGGTCGCATTCATAGGTATTCGCATTCACGGTGCCTTTTCTCGCGTAGTAACGAATTTGTGAAATAATTAAACAAAAAAATGTACATTTAATTAAAAAGTTAAATAGCATTAACAACTAAAAAAAAATTGCTACAGTAAAGCTAGTTTAGTTTAACGCTTTTATTTCGTTCAGGAACTTCAAGATTCTTGTACATTACTAATAGCAAATATCCGGCGAAGTAGTTCATTATAAAAATTCATTTATATTCGATTTCGAAGGAGCAAAGTTGTGCATATATATATACATACGTACATGTGCGTACATACATACATTCGCTGTCCATGAGAAAGGCACCTTAAATTATTACGAGCCCTAAATACCGCAGCTCCAAACAAAAAAAGTAGCATTACTTAAATCACGAGGGCGAATGAATCTGTCGGCTACTGGCTGTCGCTGGGAGAACAGAGAAAAGACGATTGTATTTTTCCATTTTATAAGAGCAAAACGCTAATTCGAAGAAGTTTTTATTTTATTAAATCCTTATTTTTGCTCCAAATGCAACGAAAGCATACAAGCTAGCCGCGTGAAAATATTTTTGTGAGCTTTTCTCTCGTAGCTTGTCTTGCGCTTCATTGTGTCTGGAGCATTCGAGTGGAAAAATACAAGTCACAAAAACTAGCATTTTTTTTTAACTTTTATCCGCAAGTTAGTATACTCCAAATTCTTAAATAAAAATTTAAGCAAAAAATTCTTTATTAATTTTAGAATATTAATAATAAGATTTTTTTTATTAATATTAATAACAATATTAATATTATTCTTATTAATTTACAGAAATGATTAATTAAGGAAAATTCTTTAAGCGCTTTTCGTGTTTTAGTCTCTGCGGAAAAGCTGAAATGTGCTAGTTTTTGTCAGACGTGACGATATATCCATCTACAGCTTTCATTCATTTAATTAATTAATTCTTCTATTTTTCTATTAATACTTCTGCTCTCAATTGTGAACACACTTGATCACTCGTATGCAAAAATATAGCCAAATAGGCACGCACATGCATACTAAAAAAAAAAATTTCATGGACACGAGTTTGGACTGCCATGCGCACAGAACAAGTAAGGACTTCTATTAATATATGAAATTTGCCTAATTGACAATTATTACATAAAGTAATTTTTCTGCTTTTACAAACTTACTTTCGGTCATTTATTCATTATTAATATATTGATTTTTACTATATCAAGCAATGCGTGACACTTTTAAAAAAAAGATTGACAATTTTTCAATACAAATGTTAAAGTACTCTGATATCAAAGAAACATTTCTTAATCGTTTTGGGGGTCGTTGTAACGTCTGACTGAGTATTAGATGAACATCATAAAAAATCGTAGAAGTATCTTAAATATTTCGAAAGCTTGAAAATATATTCGTATATAAATTAACTATTTGCTTCAAACTAAAATGTTAATTGAAAAACATTTTTCTTAATTAATATTTTAGTTTACAGTTAATAATTAATTTACATTTACAAAAATAATTATTTGAAAGTAAAACATTAAAAAGTTTAAATGCATTTTTGAATTAATGAAATTTCACTAATTATCGTTTCTTGGTTTCTTTTCTATCAGGGTAATTTTGAACGAATTTTATACATTTAGATTATTTATTATTTACAGTATCTGTCTTATTAAGCATTTTGTATACGCATATTTTATTGTTCGCAGTTAATGATACCCTTAACCTTTCTATTACATATTATTTATTTATTTTCAAGGAAGATTAATTTTAATTAATTATTTATATTAAACTACGAACGAAACTAAATGTGAAAATCAGGATTATGGATTTAAATAAAATGTTTATTAAACATTTTCTAGTAAGCAAAATTAAAGGCCAAATAAGCATAATTGTAATTTGTTTAAAAATTATAAAATCATTTAGTTCAACACAATAAATTATATACTTTTATATACTTTATAAAAATAAAATTCCTTTAATACAGTAGTCTAGTCAAAGGTTTACGAGATTAAACTGCTGTGTAAAAATGTTTCTAAAAATTTTATTTAAATATACGAAAGACTGTTAGTCATTTCTCTAGTATGTTTAAATTATATTTATTCTTTGAAATAATTACCACTGAAGAGCAAAAAAGAAAAATAAATTATATTAAAATCTTTTTATTTATTTATTATTTTTTTTTTTTTACATTAAACGTTCATGAAACATTGTATTTACACGAGTAATAATGTGATTATTTTAAAACATTATCAGATTGATATTTGCCAGCAATAATGCTTTTAAGGTGTAAAAGAAAATTTGTTTGTTTTATGAGCCAAATAGCAAATTGCACAATATTTTATATGTTCAGTCATAATAAGTTAAAATGTAAAGTGCGGTACAATAAATTAAAAAGATATGAGAAATCATTTTTAAAAATTGTATTCAAAAAGTGTAAAAGACCATCCATAATAAAATATCCCCTTAGGAAAAATCAAGTGATGGCAGGTAATATAACGATGAATTCTGCATCTTTAACATTAATACTGTCACAAGGATAATTACATAAGGAAATTTAATTTCTTCCCAAACTGAAATAATATAAATGAGTTTGGAAGAGCTCGACTGATTAGTAGTATCACAAAATTTACTATAAAAGCTCTGCTCGGTTGTTCCATCATGTCATTCTTTGTGCAATTTCTTTTTTTGGCCAACAAGTAACTCTTAAATTGATTATTTATTATTTTCTCTAGGGATGTTTATAAAAATACTAAATTGCACAAAGAATCATCATTCTAAATGAACGGTACAATAAAGAAAATGTTTGAATCATCAAAATTTTTTTGTGTATTCTTTGGTCAATCCTGTAAAATATCTATTTAAATATGAACTAACACTGTCCTTGCAGCAGCAAGAATTTACAGAAATTTCCAATATAAAATTTATTACTATTAATTTAATTCTTAAGTGTTAGCAATTTCATAAATAATCTGCAGACCTTTGATAAAAACATTTCTCACAATTTGATGGAAGTTGTCAACGTTAAATTACACTGAATCTAAATAATTGATACATTTGTACATTATTTTATTATGACACTTCAAACATGAGCAATCAGATCTTTATAAAGATTTTTTACTTAAGAGTAAACTAATTTGCATTTTATGCAAAATTTTTAGAATATCTATTTTTCAATTCATTGTCAAATATTTAAAAAATTATTTGATTACCAAAAAGTTTATTGTATATTATTACAATTATTTATGAATTTTCTTTTTTTTTTTAATTTGTTAACTTTGTTCGGTAAATTAATACTTAGGTCTCGTAAAAGACAGTTTAATCTTTTCAAGTACAAATTAAAAAAATGAATCTTTCAATTGATTCTTGATTGTAATATGCACATATTAATAAGATTCCTTAATAATCAAATATACATTTTGCCGATAAACGACGTTAAAAACAATATATATATTGTATCAAATCTACTTGAAAAGATTAATACGTCAGAAATTGTATTTTTCTTCATCACAAAGTCAGACAAAGTTAAGCTTATGGTTATGAAATTAGTCAATATCCTTACATTTGTTTATAAGTGTATTAATGCTATATGGAATAGTATTAGCAATATTTATATCAATATTAATACTAACAATAATAGTAATCATAACAGAAATAATGCTAATTATAATAATAATGATGACGGTGACGATATTAATAATAATAATAAAAATAATAATAAATTGAATGGGATTAAAGGATATCAAAGCTAAAATGAGAAAGGTGTAAAATATGTTGTCGCACATACTTGGGGCAATCCATGCTCTTGCTGTTCAGATGAATAATAGAAAATTGATAATTTAATCAGAGTCTTCTTCAATGGTCGGTGGTAACATAGCGAGATGCTGGGGACTGAGCATTCCTCTCGATACTGCATATTCGGCGAGTGCACGATGGCAAAAAACATATTGATCTGGCATTTGAATACTGAAAGCTCTCTGGGCTCGTATTCTCTCCACTGTACCTCGAATATCTACAGTGCCGGTGTCTTCGAGTCGAGATATGCAAATGTCAAGAGTACAGAAAGTTCCTGATGAATTAAAGAGAATATTAGAAATTTTGAATGATCATTTATTAACAACGTAAAAGATGTGAAGATTCTAGTTTTTTTTTTACCCGTTCTTCCAATACCAGCGCTACAGTGCACTATGATGGGTGGACCCCTCGGATGACCAGCCCATGTATCACCCCGGTTAGCTAGTAGTTTATTTTGTTGCTGCCTGACCAAAGAGAGAAATTGCAGGAGAGCCTTGGCTGATTGCGGCACTCCGTAGTCAGGCCAGGCGGTATAAAGCATGTGAAACACTTCTCTTGTTTCGTCAGTCTGAATCAAATTATTAGAAATATTTGATTAATCAATTGCTAGATTCGTAAAATAATGTTTTATCAGTTTGATATTAGAACATTGCATAATTATTGTGAATACTAACTAGGAGAATGTCAACCCTCCGAGTCAAGGATTTGGATAAAACTTTTGAAATAGTTTCATAGTTTCGGTGCTATAAAACAATTCCAAAAGTTTCTCCTTGTAAGTGAATCTCGCTGGAGTTAGATTTCAAATAATACGTGCTCTTAAATCACTTTGCACACGAACTGACTAAATTATTTTTCTTAGTAAGTGTGTAAAATTTGATATACAAAAGAAATGTTTGATCGCGACAAATGTCTTGATTAAAAAGTAAGTCCTTTTTTATTGAACTGAAATTATTATTAAAATGAATTTTGATTGACTTCAACAGCCACTTTATAGGAATTCTGGAAAAGACAGGCGTATGACTGTTACTAACTACCTTCGGTTGTGTGATTCCGACATAATGAAATAGAATTAATTAATATTTGTCGCTTGTCAGTTGGATGTAACTTAATTTGTTGAAAATCGACGAATCAGCGACAAACGATAAAAAGATAATTATTAAAAGCCATTCATTTTGTTTAATTTATTCATTAATTCCATCAAACTGCCGATCATAAGATATGCGACATTTTCATTTTAAATATACAAACTGTATTTTGCGCGTGCTAAATTAACTTTCATACGCAAAAGGCACGCAGTGATCAAATTTTGCACACGAAATTAGGAAAAAAATGTTTACCTTATTGTTGGTAAGGAGTAGTTTGGTTATAGTGAAGTCTGGATTTGTATCAACTTCAAGGCTTGTAACAGTGAAGCCACCAGCTGATACTTGATCACCAGGCTCCGGGCCCCAATACTGGGCGCATTTGGTTCGACTACGCTCAACAACCCTATTCCAATAAAATAGTTATTTTGAATAAATATACAATTTTTAAACAAATATAAACGATAATAAAAATGCTTATTTATGAACCTTGTTGTCATAACTATAACAAGTGTTTGCTGCTCCCAAACCATCCGCCAGAAATCACCGCAAGTTTTGGGGAGCGGACCTTGCGTACTGATGAATGCGTTCTTCTGTTTGTATCCGTCGACGAAATTCGCATTGATATAATCGGAAGAGGGATCATTGTCCAATTGAGAAAGACATACTCGACTGTGATCGTAGCAGAGCACGTCGGTGTAACGATTTTTCGACAGATTAGCCTTCAGCCTGCAAAATGAAAAGATAACGGCATGAGATAACAAAACACAAACGCGAGAGCCACATAAAGGGTATGAAAGCGCAAGTACTTGGCGTTGTTGAAAGAGCCATCGGGTGGTCGTTGCTTGATTTCGATATATTCAGCGACAAGACCAGCACGACCCCTCGCGTGTATTGTCTCAATAAGCTGCTCCATACTGACTGCCTGGAGGCCCAGTTCCCCGTGCAGGCTGTCATCGTCGCTGAAGCCCGAACTGGCAGAGGAGGGTGGCTGCAGAGGCGAGGGTGCCTCGTCGGCGCTCAGACCATTGCTGCTGCTGTTCAAGTCAGTCTCCGCAGCGATGCTGCCGTTTTCCAGCTTATTCGCCGATCCAACGACCGCCGCACCTGTGACCCCTGACGAGGCACGTTGCTCGGGCAGGGAGCTCGTCGGACTGCTACCGGCGCTGCCGCCGCTGCTGCTGCCCGCGGCACCAGCCTCTTTTGCCAGGTTGCAGAGTCCATTGGAGAGCTCAGCGTTGCACTCGGTGCTGCTGAGAAGACTGGAGCCGACCTGTGATGAGCGGAGAAGAAAAAAAAAAATAGCATAATTTGACATCTGCTTTTAAATTGATGGAAAATAAAAACAATAAAAAAAATGAATAAAATACCTCGCAGAGTTCGGCCCCACCCCGATTCGTCATGGACTTGAGGCAGTGTAATAGCCAGGCCTCATGATGCACCTCCAAGCTGCCCCCTAAGCGTCGCGGCAGCGACTCCCGCGGAATGTGCAGACTTAGCTGCGGAATCGAGACGGTAAAGACGCGCTCTCGCAGCTTTTCTCGCACGAAGAGTCGCAGGATTTTAAAGGGCGCCTTGAACCAGAGCGGCGCGGTCACTATGAGGACTCTCTTCAGCTTGGCTGGATAGCCACCCTGTCAAAAGAGGCAGGAGATGAATAAAGGTCGAGCGAGCTTTGGGATACTGATATGTCGGTGCCTCGACGATGCGCCGCTGATGCGTTGCCTGCGCAACTAAGTACGGGGGAGTGTAAAGAGCACGCTCGCGCGCCGGTGCAGCAGCCGATCGATAGACGTCCGCGCACGCGGCGACGCGGCACTGCTGCGAGCTGAGCGCAACCATTGGCCCGTGCGATCAATCCTGTTCGTGGGAGGGAGCGCACGTCTCTCCTGGAAGGCTGCGCGCGCCGCTTCAAGCCGTCAACCGTCTGCTCGCCAGCTGAGAGTTCCTCGAGCTGAGCTGCGCAAGCACCGGCACGAGCACCTCAAAGCTTCTCTCTCCTCTCCTTTATTGAGCAGGCAACGATCATCCGGTGGACTACTCACTGTACTGTACTTGCAATTACTGTTAGTACACTGAATTTCAGTTTTTCCCCTTACCTTCAGCAAGCTCAGGATTTTCTGCGACAACTCGTAGTCGAAATTTTGATATTTACTGTCGGACATGTCATAAATGAAGATTAATCCGTGCTTTTGTGTCTCTTTACTTTCTAAAGCAGCATCCAACTGATATACCACTCCCTGTAAGAAGATTTTTAAAATAAGTCATTGTTTCTTACGGCTACTCTTACGTGCAATTTTGATTTGTATTACTTGTAATGTAGTTTGATGAGTGGTACACTGAGGAAGGTGTAAATGTGCTGTAAAAATGGCAATGGCTGCTCCACTGGAGTCTCTGGAAGGCTAAAATATTGTATGCTCTTTGAATTTCTTGTTTGATTATTAGTTAATTAAAGAAACAATAAAAGAAAATAGTAAACAAAAATAGCACTTTACCAGTACTGTGAATTTGCCTGTGCGTAATTCACTCAGCAGTGGTTCTCTTGTAGGCTGCATTTGTGCTAAACCTTCTCTTTTCCTAGTTGCTTCATGCTGCTCGTACAAAGCTAATGCTCTAGCTACTTCAAATTTTCTGGCAGTCAAAAATTTCACCGCAGTTCCCCAAGAAACTGGACCTGCGCGTCGTCCTGCCCGACACTTGTTTACAGTTTCAATGAATTCCTTGGTTGCCTAAACAAAGTTCAAGAAAGACATTACTTCCTTTGTTAATACCAACTATTTAGTAAAACGAGTACCAAATATTTATTTATGCACAGGAAATTTTTTGTTTTAAAATAAAACTTCACAACGACCAGCAAAAATAATTAACAAGAAGTACAAGGGTGATTCTCATCGAGTATCACCCTAAGAATGCTATGATCTAATTAAAATACATGCAGGAAAGTGGGTTCTTTTAATTAGTCACACAAGCTTTACATTATAAAGCTCAAATCCTTAAAATAAAAAAAAAAAAAAACTTACTTGTTCCTGTTCAATGGACAAGGCAGCTGCCATCTTGACAGAAGGAACTGCAGAGTCAGTAGTGAAGTCCACTGACACTGGGCAGAGCGCAGCAGCCACGAAGCATCAGGTAGACGATGCCTAACGAATGACACATCGAGGCATCAGAATCTCGCCGCCGACGATTTCTTCCAAACATTCAATCTATAGCCTCATCCGCATATCGCTGGGACTGCCGTGCGCGTTTATCGTCCCCACTTCCCCACGGGCCGGAGCAGCGGCGTTGAGACGACGGCTCCCGGACTCGGTGCACATGTGGCTATGGCGCACCCCCCCGCGAGAGAGAAAAACTGTCGGGAGTAGTCGCCCAGTTGGTCGGTCCGGCGCCGGTGCGAGCATACGCCGCAGCTTATCGAAAACCTGTTGGCCGCTCGGCTAATTGGCTTCTCTCGGCTTTAGTCGGCTGATATTTCCTCACGGCGGTTCCGCTGCAGTAGTCTGCACTATACGCTTATCAAGTATACCGACGGAACGAGTTAGTTACGTTACCGACTCTTCGTAGCTTCCCATTCATTCTATCGCGTGTACTACGGTTTTGGTGTATACACATATAACTTGCGTTTTGTGTGTACTCGTGTGTAACTTGTTAGATTCGCTTTCCGCAGTTTCCGCTGTAAATGTTATATGTATATTGATGCCACTACACTCGCGTGATTATCGGCGACGTCAGCGTCCCTTGTTATATCTTTGTTAGTGCGCTGAACTACCGGAAAAGTCAAAAACCGAACCGAGTGCGGGTGTACCGACATACTCCGATACTCGCATACGCTGATATACGCGTCCATTATTAAATGTGCGTAGGATACGTGTATAAAATTAAAATACGTAGATATAATATATTCTACACTTGAGAGTCATTCAAGAAATCCAATGAATGCTACTATTATCTATTATAGTATGTATAATCTAAATCAATTCGTGCATCGAATTAAATTATAGATACTGTTAGTGTTAGTGTAGTAAATAATTTAATGTGATAAAATGTGAAGTATATATTATTATTAAAAAAAAGGTGAATTTACCTTTATAAATTACGTGCATGTAAAGAGAACTAGAGAAGTGAATCAGTATATATTTTCAGCGGAAGCCTTAAAGCATGCGGAAGCGGAACTAAAGCTCTGGCAAAAGGCACCAGTTTCAAATTTCAATCGTGACAGTTAACCAAAATATTGAAATATACTTTGATATTGTGTTTATATGGTACTATTAAAAAAGTAATACCTACTCACAAAAAAGCTCATTACTCGATAAATTCGAAGTGCGTATTACTCATTTGGTAGGAAATTCATGGAGCATCGATCCTCAGAATTTTAATCAATTCGATGTGTATACATATGTGCTATATACTAAGAAACAAAGAATTTTTAAAGTTACGTCGTTAAATGACCAGCGAGGGCGCTGTCGGCGCAAAATCCATTCCATTGCAAGCAAATAAGATTGAAATACTTTATAAGTGTATTGTTCTATTGTAAGTGTTCTTTCTACATACATACGTATATTTTGTGATCATAGCACATTACGTTCATGCAAACTCTGGACAATTCTGTCAAAAACAGAAGAGCATGGGAAGTGTTGATCCTTTATTTAAAGTGTACCAGATTCATTTATAATTTATATTTATAATACTTATAAATGTGAATTAATTTGTTTTAATCATTAATAAATATAGTTAAAGTTAAAAGTAAAAGATGCCAAAAGTAGTTTCGAGGAGCATTGTTTGCTCCGATACCAAAGATCAAGAAGAATATAGCGAAGAGAAACCTTTACATACATATTATTGTTTATGTGGGCAAATGACTCTTATTTTAGGTAATTATTATTTTTTTTTTTTATTGTAGTCAACGTTTTTGTAGAAAATCATTTAATTATTTGTACTTTCATATTAGATTGTCCTTTGGAGAAATTGCCCCTGCGGCGGAGAGATGGTGCTAGAATTATTGATGGAAGTAAGCATGCCCATAAAATAACTTTTGAACAAGATGAAGTTACGTACTTAAAACGAGCTGAAGGAATAGAAAAACAGTTCAGACAGAAATGTAAAAAGTGTGTATTAATTAATGTTAATTGATTTTAATTATATTTTATTTTATTAAACCTGATTTATTTTTTAATTATGTCATTTAGATGCGGTCTCTATCTTTATTACAAACATGAAGCAAGTCCAAATATTGTATTTATTGTCAAGGGAGCTATAGTCAAAAGCTCTGGAGAAGGTCCTATGACTGATATTTATAGTCAAGTAGAAGTTGAAAAACCTAAGAAAGTCATGGTTACAAAACACACTAAAAATATGGGAAAATTCAGTTCAGTTACTGTTTCAACTATTGACGAAGAAGAAGATGAAATAGAAGCGGTAAATGACCTTTTATTTTTCTATGAAATTCATATTATATTACGTTATATATCCTATTATAAAGACTATTATTTTTATGTACAATAGAGAGAAGTGGCAGATTCTTATGCAAACAATGCAAGAATTATAGAAAAGCAATTAGAAAGAAAAGGAATGAATAAACGAAAAGCAATGCCTGCTCCAACTTCAGATGTTAAGAAAACAAGAGGGACGTTACTAGATATTTAGTAATTGAAATACTATATAATTATTTTTATACATACATTTAAATAAATAACTAGACGATAATTTTTAAACATTCTTTCAAATTATTTATTAACATTACATAAAAGTCAATATTTAAAATACATATCGCAATGACTAGACATAAATATTGCATAAAAATGTACATTGTAAAATATTACAGATACACAAATTTTATGAATAAATAAAATAAACTAAATAGTAGAGTTAAAATAAAAAACCGAGACAACAATTTATTATTAAAAGATATATTAACATATTTATATAGAAGTATGAATGGCAATGATTGGACTTACAAGGTAGTATTATTTACCATTTTATATGTAAATTAAAAGTTCATTGTCATTTTATATTGATTATTTAAAATCAACTGCTATGATATGATGTTTATGAAATTTTATTTTTCAGTTACTTTTGACCTTGTATACATAGTCCATTAATCAGCACTCCTCCCAGGTATAATTGTCAATTCATTTGCATTAATGACCATCTTTTTTTCTCTTACAAATTTTAGATCCGTCTACATAAGACTGATGCAACAAATTTTTTATTAACAAGTATGGATTTATTATTTATTCGCAATATAGATCTTTATTTTATACTTTATACTTTATATTAGTCATACTCACTTTGTGATTGCTGTAACAATAATAAATCCATTTACCATCCAATGTTTAACAAAGAATAATGAAGCGTTGCATGCAGTTTAATTTTTAATGACGTTAACAAAATGAAATATGAAAGTTAAAATGATTTAAGTAAGTTTAACAAAAGCTTGTGTAGAAAAGTTTTTAGGTCGCAACATTCATATTTCATTGATGTTTACTCGAGTACAGCGACTTCGCGTTTCTTCGTCATTCGAATTACCAGACTGCGCTTACAATGATATAACTCTCTATACGAATACTATGAAAAATACGGTTCTTAAGTAACCGTTCACATAATCACCACTTGGCTATAGATAAATCACTTGGCGGCGCACAAGTTTGCTTAATGGAATTTGTCATATTTTTATAGGATCGATAATGCAATGTAGAAACCCATTATTACCGCGCGCTTATATGTATACGTACCTACATACAATCGAGCTGATTAAACATCGATAGCTGCTGTTTCAATGTCTGATTTATTTAAAATTGTCGGCTCATCTTTTAAGAAAGTACCTGATCTAGAGCTTTGGTTGAGGAACTTGGGACCATCTTTGTCTGCGTTACTAATCTGGGCCTTACTTTTAGCGGATGACTTCTCGTCGAGCCTGTTAATTTTTTGTTTATTTGAAGCAACAGTTGATTTAACAAGCCTAGAGCTAATATTAGCTTTGGGTGATGATCTTTTACTTCCAGGACTGACAATCGGTCGCTGATTATCGTCTTTCTTCTCAGACTTGTCAACTTTACTCATGCTCAAGCTACCAAGAGATGATTTAACTGAATAAGAAGTTTGTCTTAGGCTAGTTCTAGTTATTGCTGCGCTATTTAACGTTTTATTCGGAATGTCGGGAGCCTTCGCTGCGTCTAAAAGGCTTTTTCGTAAGCTTAAGGATCCATTGTACGTACTCACTACTGCCGCTGCCCTATTCCTGCTGGCTGCCGTGGAGCTTTCGAGAGATCGAGTCGGTCTACGGACTGCCGTCGGTGTATTACGTTGTTGCGATGGGGGTGACGATTTTTTAAGCCTGTCGTAGCCTCGCGTTTGATTGACATTAGAGCTCGTCGCCGATTTGCCCAGAGTAGGCGACGACTTGTTGGTCGTCGTCGACTTAGGCGTCGTCACTGCAGTAATGTCAGTCATCAAGCTATCCGTGGACATTGACGTATCCATTCTGTTTATTCTCGCAGTTTTGATTAAAGGCTTTTTCTTCGAATCGGCCAGCGAATCTACCGAGAGGCCAGATTCGATCTCCTTTGGTTTTAAGGAAGGCGATTCTGGCCTCGTTATTCCGCAACTTTTGCTTGCAATCTCCTTCTTCAAATTTCCACGGTAATTTGTTTCCGATAAACTGTCTGAGGAAAGAGCTTTTCCATCTTTTTTTACAGGCACCTTGCTCGGCTGACTCAGTAGGGCTTTCTTTTCTGCGGCTCGTTTCATAGCTGGACTAGAGGTCCGTGACGAATCGGAGGATGAGATCATTATTTTCTTTCTCTGCTGACTTATACTTTTCTCTTGATTACCTTGCAATGGCGACTCTTTCGTTGTCGGTCTATTTCGTGGCTCGAGATATCGGGATTTTACCTGAAAAGACACGCACACGACAAACGGCGCGCAATGAACGAAAATAATTAGTTTCATTTAACAAAATTTCTCCAGAACATTTTTCAGTTGAACGTTTTAGTATAATGTTAATGTCTTACCTCTATTTTGTTGGGCCATGATTTAGGTCTCAAAACATTAGACATGTCACTGACCTTATCATTTTGTAACTTTCTCTCCAATGGATCGGTTTTTGGTTTGTTCATTATTTTTCTAGTTTGAAGAAGAGGAGTTTGTTTTTGCGTTCTCTCGTTGTGCTCTGACACAGTCATTTTAACTTTTCGTAAATCTAAAGTCCTGTTTGTTGTCACTCGACTTATAGGCATTTTTACTTCTGGTCGCTCTTTCGGCTCCTAAACAGATAGGAAAATGAGAAAATAACAATTTATGCTGTTGTAAATTTACGATTAAAATGATTTTTTTTAATCTTAAATAAATTATGTATTTTAAAACGGACCTTTAAGAAATTCGAGTGCCTGGAAGGTCTTTTAGTTGGAGCTTCATTTGGTATGATAACAAGACAAGCAAGTTCTTGAATACGTCGGCGAAGTTCTAGATCCATTTTGAGCCAAGCATTGCTTCTGACTGCTCGAGCGGCATCTCGCACCAGACATTTTTCCACTTGTCCTCTTATTTTATTCATTAAGTCCGTGAATAGCGAGCTCCATTTAGTGGATTTAACGCAATCGCCAGCATCGATTGAATGCGTTGCAGCAGCGAAAAGCTTATCGAGTTTCGAGTAAGTTCGGCAGGCTTGCTCCGGGGGTAAGCGTTCCGCAGCCGCTAGTAAATGATCTTCAAGACGGCTAATATTCCAGGTAAGTTCCCTGTCGAGACTTTGAAAGTTATCCGTTCCCAAGACAGCAGCAAAATTATCAGTTAGGTACTTCATGGAAGCATCGAGTAAATTAGAGACCAATCGAAAAACTGGCTCTGCCCATCGTACGTTTGGTAAAATAGTCAATAATTTATCGCAATCCATAATGGTTTGCAATACGTTGTCGATCGACTAAAATGTCAATGACGAATAAATATTACAATGAATCACACACTGCACGTGAATTTAAAATGAATAGATTAAAATTTTCTTTTTTTTTTTTTTACTCACCATATAAACTATTTGCTGATGATAGCATTTATCCATCAATTCCCGAGGTAGAGTTGCAAATTCCTTACTTGGCCATATTCTTACAAAGTGTCGCGTTATCCATCGCAGCGACTTTCGATAGACTTCGTCCAGTCCGTAAGCTGCAGCTAAGGGCATGCATTCTAATACGCCGACGGCACACCCGTTACACGGCTGCGGAAAAAAGTGGTACATGAATACCTTTTATTTACTTTGATGTTTTAACTATTAAGTCTTGTCAGTATTCTTTCGACTCTCCATGCGCAAAGTACGATTTTACGCATGTACTAAATCAGTTTCATAAAATTGTGCCTTGCGTACGGTGTGTAGAAAAATATTATTATTAAAATTTAAATAAAATACTATTACTACATTGAGAAAAAAGTATCGTAAAAATTACCATATTCTGGAGTAAAATTTGCTGTATATGTATAATATAATTATTTCAAATACTGTCCAGGTTAATTTACTGTATTTATGGCAAATTTTACTGTAGGGTATAGTAATTTTTGAAATAGTTTTTTCTCAGTATACACGTACTATTACTTACTTTGTGAAACAAGTGACAATATTTTACTTTAAGTGTAAAACCTATGACTTCCTTGAGTCCTTCTAAGCAAAGCATGTCAGCTAATGTGGCTAATTCGACAATGCTTATACTATCTGGAATACAACTTTCCCCACTGTATATATGGCAGAGAGCGAAATGAACTGCATTGTAAGAATACCTGTGAAATGTAAAAAGCAATATCAAATGTAAGCATCAATAACAATTAAAATTCTTTATTATAGATAAATTCGTTTTACGTACCCTTGTAGCGAGATGACATTACCAGCGCTCTCAACCCAACCGCCACTTAATATAGCAGCAAAGTATTGACATCGAGAACTCAGAATACATTTGTGAGCTCTTATTCGTCGACCAGCTACGTCGATTGTTACATCGGGATTTATTTCTTCAAGGAACATTCTCAACAAATCTTCTCCCAATCGATTGTAAGGTTTTCCCAATGCAAAACTTGTCGACGTCTCAGTTTCTTCGGTGCTCCCTTTATAAAAAGCGAAATAAGTAATTAAATTTTATGTAAGATAAAAGAGTTAATTAATAGAAGAAGTGTTCTATATCGCTTTGATCACCTTGTCCAGAGCGGCCCATGCTGCTTTGTAAACTGGATAAGTCAGACTCCGAGAAGGCAGTTTCGCCGTCTCCCTCAATATTAAAATCATCAAAGTGTTCTGACCTCGCTGGACCAGCAGCTAGACTGATGGAAAATTTTTTGTTGATGGCTCTGTGAATAGTCTCGTTATTCCTTGCCGACATTACCAGTTTACTCTCTATCCAGGAGGTCTCGGCGACGTTGCTGTTCAGACATCGCTGTGTCGTTTCTTCGCTCCTAGGAGCAGCCTGCGCTTTATTCAAGACTGGCCTTTTATCCAAGTCTGACAATCTGACAAAACTAGCCGAGGCAGTCGGCCTGATGGCTTTCTTGGTTTTGTGCTCACGTTGTGTATCCGAAGCTTTCGAGAAGCTGCGAGATAATCTGAAACAGGGATACATTTGTTAAATGGATTTCAGTGAAACTTTTATTTTTAATGATTGGATTCAATTGATACTTTCACTGCTACGAAATTTGGCTAAAGCCACGTTAATGGGATTCACCACCTTTAAAAGGGTGGATAATAAATCATTTAAAAGAAAAAAAAAGTATACGCTAATTAGTACAATTTAAAATTAATATTATTAATTTTTTATTATTTGCTGTTTTAAAACTGGTGGATCCCCTTAAATTAATTAAAACGTAGGTGTAACTTCTCTCACAATCATGTTTTTTTTTTTTCTTGCACGAAATATGTAAATTTCCTATTCGCGTAGGAGACAAAAATCATGAGTCACAGATAAGTCACATAGCAGTGAAAGTGTTAAAATTAATTTTTTTTTTTAATAATTTGGACTCAATACCTCTGCTGCGTAGCGTCTATCAGATTAAATGGATTAATCTTCAAGTCAATATTATCGCTGCCGGAGGAGGGCCCACTGGCACTGCTGCTGATGATGTCGAACGTCTCGCTTTTGCGCGTTTGATTGTTTTCGGTGCTGTCGTTCTCGGTCGGCGTTTTATCCCACAGTGAATTTTGCACCGTTTCAGAGGACTCGGTCGCTTGAGGATTGTTCTCCAGGGCTGGCTTCGCCGTGGTCTGTTCACTTATAGCGTCGAGCTCCTGATAATTGCGACTCCTCAGGCTGACCAGCAACTCGTCGCTCGCGAGTTCAACGTGAGAATTCGGCGGCGTGTCCCTCATATCGTAGTCCGAAGTGGGATTGAGATCTTCCTTAGCTGCCATCTCGTTCAACGACTGGCTGGAGCTACTGGATCTCTGGCTAAGCAATCGACGCAGCTCCACGGGTCGCTCGACCGAGAGGCTCTGGGCCCGTTTATGCACTCTCGTTGGCTCCTTTTCAGGATTACTGCTGTCGGTTTGTTTTTGCGACTCCGAGTCCGTGGACGACTGTGGGCCCTGCTCGACAGCTTTGTCGGTGTTCCACGAGTGCCGCTTGAAGGCCGGTCTCGAGCTTGAGAGTGTGCGCCGCCTGACAAGCGGCGAATCGGACTCTATAAACATAAACACCCCGGACTTAGGCTTCTTGTCGGGCTTAGCTTTATCGCTTTGATCCTCAGTAGAGCGCCTCTGCGAGAGGCTCGCGGAGGAGCTCGATTTGGCTACTTGGCCCGTTCGCACTCCAGCGTCGTTCAGCTCTATGAACATGGAGAAAATGTTCTTTTTACTGTCGCTCGGCGCGACTGGCCTCGGGGATTCTTGGGGATTCTCCCGAGTCTCTCGTGGTTTTTCAGGCAGTTCGGCTTTGATGGCGGTGTGCGTTACTTTAGTCGGTATTGGCTTTTCCGATAGATCGACGAAAAATTCGCAATAATTTTTCTCGGTCGCTAGATCACTCGGTCGCCGCTTATGCTTGTTGGCCGGGTGCTTGGAAGATTCCCTGGGGCTCGTGACGCTGTCTAGATTTACAAAATAGCCCAGGCTCGAGTGTTGAGGCTGCTCTTTTTCACACTCAATATCCCTCGATCGCTCCGCATTCGCTGCTGGGGAAAAACTGGATGACATTTGGTTTAGCGAATCGCGAGTTTTTCTCGGCGCTGAGTGCTTATCGCTATTGTTACTGCTTCGACAATCGCTCATGTCAACGACCCAGGCCGTCATAGAGGAAGACATACTGGCCGTTCTTCTTTTTACCTTGGCCTGCTCTTCTTCCGAGGGAATCGGGATGATGACCGATCCACCGGAAACTATTGGAGTTGCTTCAGTTTTGCGTTTTACTGTGGGACTGTCGGTCGGCTTTTGAAAATCCGAACAACTTGCTCCACCAGAAACTATTGGTGCCGCTTCGTTACGTCTAAGTCTTGATTTTACTTGAGGTGCATCCAATTCTTCAGCGGTGATTACTGGTAAACTGTTGAAAGAAAGTTCATCGCTATCGTCATACTTTACCAGAAACTTGTCGCTAGCACTTCTTGCCAATGAACCGACAGTTTCGCTTTTGCCATTTTTGTAACATGTTGAATTTCCTTCGTCGATCTTTTTTTCACCATTATCTACAACATACTTCTTATCCAGATTACTATTGTCTACGATTAGCGGCGACTCTGTATTTAAATTTAAATCAACTGTTAGTATTGAATTTGCTTCAGTAGCACCATCCAAGTATGGATGTCCATCTAAATGATGTTGAGAATATTGAGTAATAGAATTTTGGAAAACAAGGCTTCCTTGCCTTCTCTCGTACTCTTGCCTAAGACTGGATAATTTTTCATCAGTAGCATCCAATTCGAATGTGTTTCTTCTAATAAGCAAAGGTTTTTTATCTGCATCTTCTCTGTGGTCTTCACGAGTATTTTCTTGCTGTAAATGACTATTAGACTCTTTTTTCTTCTCTTGTGAATTATCAATATTTGTGTTATCTGGACATGGAGAATGTTGTGTACTTTCTCCACTATCAGCTTCTTTTATTTCAACAACCAAAGACTCTTTGTTAGTATTTTTTAAGATACTCAAGTTGTCTGCTACTAATAAAGTATCCAATTTTCTAGTTTTTCTGACTTCTGTAAATGGTTCAAGTAATTTAAGCTGTTGATCGAGTCCTGCAATTTCATCAAATTCATTCTGAGCATTACCCATTTTTTGATTAGCCATTTTGAAAGAATCATCTTTAAGAAAAAAATTATTTGCTCGGCAAGTGGGTATGTAGCAATTGCTGTTTAACTGTGTAATACTACTAGACCAAGTTAAACTTCCATTAAGATCGTTTGGGTATCCAACTATGTTTGTTGTTATGACATCTACATCATCATTCAAACTGGAAGCATCTATGAAATAATAATTACTGCTGGCTGATGATGAGTTATTAATCTCAAGACCCTGCTAATAAGTAAATAGATGTTAATGCATTATTCAAACAAAATGAAAAGAAATCAGAATTATTTAAAAAGTTACCTGATTTAATGTATTTAATTTTTTTCCATTTTGAGTTACAACTTCTCTTCCAGCAATTTTTTCATCACTTTCATTGTGAGTACTGTTAGCTAATGAAATCGATTTAAATTGTTCTAAGGATGTCATGGGGAATTGAAAATTTGCTTGATTGTTGTCATCATCACTTTCTTCATTGGATTCATAAAATGGATCACTTAATACACGATTTTCATAGTCCGAAATTTCATCTGTTGAACATTTAGGTTCTCTAGATAAGCTACTTTGTTCAATAAAGTTGCATTGATTTTTCATTGATGCTGCCAATTCAGTTGGCTCATCAAACTCTGTGCATACAATTTCAGATATGGCTTCTTGAGGGCTAACTACTGCTCCTGATTCTAATTCAGAGTCAGCCATTTCTAATAAAAGTTAGTTTTTTTATTTAAATAATATTTTGTCACATTTTCAAGAAAATAATTAAGTGATTGCTAACAGATCTACTGTTAATTTTACTTGCACATACAATGTGCTGAAACTTAGAAATGAACAATTATTCATTTCGAATATACTAAAAATTCACAGTTATTTTTTGCTTGGACAAAACATTAAATTACATCTGAAGCATTAAGTTATTTATAACAATAAAGCAATCACAGCAACCTGAAAATAATATTAATATTTTTATAGTTTGAAAATATTTCTACAATTTTTCTGTGCTTGGATAAAAGTTTAATGTTTATGTCCAGTACCTTACAAACAGTAAATTATAATATTAAGTTAAAGTTTTATAGCTTTATCTGAAATAATAAATATCATTTTCTTAAATTTTCTTTTATTTAAAATAAATATATCAAAATAAGCTTAGTATACATACCTGGTTTTCTTTTCGTAAAAGTTAATATACTGTAAATGTACTCCATGTTTAATTAACTTTTTTCTCAAAGTAGTAATTGCTGTTACACATTAGCTCTAATTAAATACTTTAACTTGACACAAACTTCCATTATGATAAATAATAATATTACTGTTTCCAGCCATCGGGTATTATTATTGATTGATTTTTATCCACCTTAAATAATAAATTGTAAGACACAATATCCATTATTACTTTTGTATACATTTAATCAAGTTTACACATTTGTTCTGGATGATAATCTAGCAATGCCTGCTAAACATTTAATAAATTAATCAAAACTAATGAAATTTGTAGAAAGTTCTCATGCGGTTGTATGTACACTTGCAAAGTTCCAACTTGTATAAGGCATGACTGTACCAGCGCTACCAGTGATGATTGTGCTGTCGTGTGAGTGTGAGTGACTATGTTAGTGTCTGTCAAGTACTCAAGCGTCAATTCCACATTCACAAAATCACAAGCACCGATAGGTGAAAACGTTAATTCTGAATTCTGACTTTCTGAAACACAAATGCATAAGAGTACAATAAAATACAATTTATACCCACTCAACTACACGCACTCACACACATGACAGACACCAGCATATGCGTAACCTGTCAAACACTCGTTACAATTACAATGGTCAACTCACAAGGGACTGTGTAGTGATAAAAATGATAAAATCGTTACTCGTTAGGGGTAGGCACAAATATAGCAAGTTTTTTTCTCTTAAGCAGAGCAGACGCGAAAATGTGTCTTTTATACTTTCTAGCAGTGAACATGGTATAGTGGTTATGTGAAGTTGCTACATACTACCAAAATACTACCAATACACATTATACATACCTCTTTCGTCGGCTAGTCGCTGTCACTCGTACAAGTGTTTCAGCGAAGCAGGATCAATTACCAAATTTTAGCTTCCAATCGCTTTCTTCAAGTCTGCACGATGCAATTAACACTTATTCCTGTTTCCCCGGTCCAGCATGCCACTTTTTAATTCGATCGAATTGTCTTGTTTCTTTTAAACAATAAATTATTGATCGTCTTACGCTCTTACCACTTTCTGGTAGAAGAGAGAATTTCGCGGTACTGACGCCCTGACGGCTGAGTGCTGACGGTCCACACTCCACCAGTTTCATTACATATATATATACGACGAGTATGGTATATACATGCAGATAGAGGATCACACATTCGCATCCGCGTTATACACACATGAATGACACATCCAGAAGTGCTATACTCGCAGTTCGCACTTCGGCTTCGCTGCTGTCACACTCTCAGCTCTCTTCCACAGTTTAGTTGTTCAACGTAGATGGTCAGTCCGAAAGACCGCCTGATGACCTGTTACTCATTGTTATATATAGCTGCACTTGTCGCAGCTGCAGTATATCGTATTATAATATATATTTAATTTAAATAATTTTTTTATAATTTTTTTTTATACATGAATTATTAACTTTAATTTTAATTGTGTAAGGATTATACGATCGTAGAATTAACTGTTAAATTATTATTAAATTAAATGTAAAAATTAATAAATACATTTGCAAAGGAACGAGGAGATATGAGGAGGGCATGTAATAAACCATTATTCAATACATTATTATTTTAATATTTATTTTTAATCAAAAAAATAATATGAACAAAGTCGCGTAATACATAAATAAAAATTAATAGTATAAATTAATTGAGAATTCATTTATTTGTAGAACACATGGCATGGTTTAATTAGCATTTTGATGCATTGAAAATTTCATTATTTCATGAGACTCACAGACATGTATATATATATATTTATATATATTATAGTATTGAAAAATTTTAAAAAGAAATCTCAAGAAACATCTCTGCCCAGTGTGTTGGTAAATCCAATACAGCACGGATATAAGCTCTAATAAGAAATAATTGATTTTTTTTTTTTATTAACAACTTTTAACTAATGTGAGGATTATACATTTTTCATTTTCTTACGTTTCATTTTTATGTAATTTACTAATTTTTTTTTCCATTCAACGGCTACAGACGACTATATTTTTTTAACCCATTTGTTATGGTATCGTTAAGGAAAAAGACACTTAAATACTTTATTGAGATTCAATTTCTTTTAAATACCGCAGCAATTTCAACCGATATTTTGATTTTGAAACGTTACTTATTTACAAATGTTAAATTTCATTTTTACTATAGAATATTATAAATAATTTTTAACAATTTGTACAATAAAATTCTTTAAAATAAATGGAAATACCGTCGCGTCGAACTTCTTGTAACAAATGGGTTAATTATTCTCTTGCAATTACTTTAGGACTTAGTGCATATCTCTAGAGAATATTAAAAGATACAATAATGCTTTTTTGTGAATATTTATGATAATTCACGTAAATATTCTACATTAGTATTGTCGTCTTATTTGCTGCCAGATCTAATGTAAAGAGACTAATGGAAAAATCACTTAATTATTAAAATAACCATTGTCAATCACTGAGTCCTTTGTGCTACAAGAATCTACAGAAAGTGACTATGGACTCGTTGACATGTAGCAAACTATTAATTAAAAATATATCACCAATAAAGTGATACCTTCTTGAAAAACGTAATAGCTATCACTTTAGTTACAATAAAATGTTCGTCAGTTTCGAGTCAAAAATATATGTTAACATAACATAGAACTTAAAAGTACTAAAAACACTAACATGTACAAAAGATAGTTTATTTCTTAACAAACCTGACCGTAATACAAAATTCGATTGAATTGCGAATAATTTTTTAGTACTGATAGACAAAAAAAAAATCTTAATATTTATTAATGAGCATTATGAATCTCTACTAATTGAAACTAAAAATATTTTCGATTTATTAATTGAAAAATAGAAATATTTTTCAGAAAGTTAATGCAGCTCTGATAGTACGCAGTTCTGAAAATGACGCTTTAAAATATTTTCGAAGTATAATGGAGCAATAAATGTAGCTTCGAAGTAAAGAAAAAAAAAGCGTTAACAAGATTTTGATATACAAACAATTAATAACTGCACTTTCTTTTTATATAAAATTGAGATTAATAACTTGACAACATATTAACGGTATTGTGCAGTATAGTCTTTCTTTAATAAAAATTTGCCTACTATACTTAGTTGATTGCACGAAACTCTTAACAATTAGGTATTTCCTACATTATATGTCGTGGCTCGGTACATTAATCAACGATGAATTAATAGCTGAATGAAATGAGATTATGGAGCCTAGGGTCACAGCAAAGAGGGTTTGGAAGCTCGCTGTTTCAGTCTCGCCAGCAAGGCTTGCTCTTCATCCTGTTCACTGCTTGCCGTCTCTGCCGCACTAGGACATGCGGCAGCTCGAAAACTCTCAGACCTATATTTATCTCTCAAAAAAGTCCTTCTCTCTTCTTTGTACTTTTCGATTCTTTCACGGCAGCGTGGATCGTCGAGGTCCAAACCAAGATTTTTGTTAAATGATTGCGTTGATCGCTCAGTGCTTCCTGGCTGTGAAGCGACTTTGCTGCCAACATTGGGTGTTGAACCATGTGGATGCAAGTCTGCTTTGTGTCGTCTGACTATGCTACCACTCCCCAAATTAACACCAGAACATCCACTTGTCATCTTATTGAATTTTGCTTCGTCCAATGAACGACTTAGTGCTGCTCTAGAAGCTCGTGCATGACGAGCTCTCAAACACGGAGGTAAGTGGGAAGTCGAAACGCTGAAAGCACACAAAAAATTATATTTTTCTTTTAAATAAAAATTATTTATCTTGGCGGAACATATTAAATGACTGTGCCTTACATTTGATGACTATTAGTAAGAGATTCATCCAATTTACTTCGCGCGTTTGCGAGTTCCTGCTTCATCTTGTGTTCACGTACAATTTCTCTGCCTATTTCCGAATCAAAGCTTCTTCTGTCGCGCGTAAAATCACAATCGTATCTCTTTCTTATAGAAGTCGTATCCATTCGATCAATTCCAGACAATCGTTGTAATGCTAATTCTTGCAAAATTGCCGCAGTATCCTTGTTTACTATCGAGTCTTGATTTGAACTATTTGTAGAAGAAATAGAGTTTGAATTTAATGATAAATTTTCTGACGGGACGTGAGCCATTTCTTGCGGCTCAACTGCTGCACTTTCTGACGGGATTACTACGTCTAAGTCATCTTGCAAACTTGAAGCTTTAATATCATCAGAACTATTTGATTCTGGTTTCATAAGATTCGAGTTAAATTCGCTTGAAGAAAGTGAAATATTTTCACACTGGGAGCCTTGGACAATTAACGCTTTATTAAGACTATTTTGCTCAGCTACATCTTGTTGAGTTTGTTGATAATTGTCGCTCTTTTCTGATTTCAATAATCTATTATTTTGATGCTGATTAAAATCTTTACAGTTACCGGTTTGATTATTTATGCTCATATTATTACTGCTCAGAAAAGCATTCCAATTATCCATTGGAATTTTTATTTGATCGCCTAGGGTATTGGTGTTATTCGTTAGACTGATACATTTATTATCTGAATTGTCAGAAATACTCTCGTTGATATCCGAGTTACAATCTGTAGAGATTGCTTCTTTTTTTAAACACGTTAAATTAAAAATTGTTGCAGAAGCGAGGGGATCGACGTCAGTATTAAGCAAAGTATTAGTTTCCTTAACTTTGTTAGATAATTCAATGTTTATTTTTGCAGATTCCCTATTTTGCAGCTCATCACTATGAATCGCGTTGGCAGATTGAAAGTACGATGCTTCAAGAGAATCGTCAAAGTTCGTAGGAGTAGACGAACTTGATTCTTTAGTTAAATCCGCTGTTATTTTTGAAGTTGAATTTTGTTGAGATTGATTTTCGAGTATTTCACTGGAAGTGCTTGTTAAATCTGAAAATTGTGTTGTACATTGATAAATAATATAAAATTTAAGATTTAGAGAAAAATCAAAGATGTCATATTAATAAAATATTTCAATCTTAAATAAATAGCGATACAGACCTGAGGCTAAGTCAGTTAATATCCATTTTTCTGGAGGGCTATTATCAGGTTTATAAGCCGATCTTCGTTCTACCGAGTCATCCAAAATATTGGTGTTTTGCTCATAAGGCATTAGAGAATCTAATTCGTTTAAATTTATTTCTGAATTAACTCTCAGTTCATTAGTAACTTCTATTTTGACAAAAGTGTTTATGTCCGAAGATGGATGCGGTGCCACAATTTCCGGAAGTATGCTGGGCACTAACGAAGAAACTTTAAGGCTGAAATGAAAGTTACATGAAAAAACGTTGAATTCTTCGTTAAAATTATTTTAGTAGCATTTTTAAATATTGCTATTTATATAAACGAGGTTAATCTGATAAGACGGTGGTGAGACGATTGGGGAAAGTTGTTAATTTAGCCGTTGATTGTTAATCTGTTGCTAGTTAGGAAAAAGCAAATTACCCATGATACGTGTCTTCGTTCATCTCGTTAGAGGAATCCAAATCGAGCAATTTATCACACGGTGTCATCTCTTGATCAACTATTTCTGGAGAGTCTGAAACTGTGGAAAAATTCAAATGCCGAGGAATAAGGGGATCCAACAAGTTGACCGGTAGCTCAGGAGGTTTTTCGTTGGTCTCTTCCATTCTATTCGTTGGCTTATTGCGAAGAATTTGTCCATTAGCATCTAAATCGAAGCACGGTAGCTTTTCCCTTAATGGTTCGCTCGAGCAAATAGAAGGCTGAAGAAGGCCAGCTTTATCGTTTAATTCAGTCTCTGTATCGTTCGTTCGTTCGTTCACTTCCAGCGGAAGTAGGAAGCTTTTGAAACTAATTCTAGGACTGATGGCTGCCGGGCTAGGAGTAGGCGTTAAAGGCGTTGAGCTCTCCGACAGCAACGGTAAGTAGCCGGGTGTCGCTAAAGGCGAAGGGCTTTCCATTTCGTGCACTTCAGCCGATACCATTACCTATTAATAAAACAGTACCATTTAGATTGATGAATAAATCAATAAAAGAATGAATGAATGAATGAATGAATAAATGAATGAATGAATGAACGAATGAGTAAGTGAATAAGTGAATAACTGAATACTTGAATAAATGAATTAATAACTGGACCTATTCATTATTCATTTTTATTATTCATTAATAAATAACCTGTCATTCTTCTTTCAAAAAGTAGGTTTTAATGAATAAATGATAAAACTGACCTGATCAGGACTCTGACTGTCAATAAAACGAAGCTCGAGGTCGCAGTGCAGCCGCTCCTCGAGCCTGGAACGTTTGCGTTTTGATCGGCCGTTAGAACCACCAAGAGCCAGCCCGTGAAGGGAAGTAGGCTCAGAACTGGGATCTTGGGAGTCAGGGGGACTGTCCGCGCTGCTAAGAGCACGTTGCCGACGAGGTGAGGCCTCAAGCGACTGTCGAGCGCTTTCCTCTCCAGACAGCATGCGCATCTCACGCTCCTCAAGCTCGAAGCTCAACTGAATCTCCGAGAGGTCAAGAGGAGACGGTGGATCTGGACCGCTGGCTGGACCGCTCGCAGGACCGCTCCCGGTGTCGCCGAGATGCTCGAAGTAGGAGTCGTGCGAGACGGAGCGACTGTGGCCGCAAGCGCGCGCTGTTCCCGGAGCGAGAAGTGGTCCCAGAGCGTCCTCTTGGCTGCCCTCGAGGCTGTCAGCACTTTTGGCTGGACGCAATCGAGTTGACTGCTCTGGGGGACGGGGCGCGCTTATTCCTGGATTCGGATGCACTATAATCGTAGTACTTGGCTCGGGGGCACGCACCTTGCCCGAGAGCCTCGACGGCCCAGCCGCGGTTTTTCCACCGAAGAGAGCACGCCAGTTTAGCGAGGGCGAGCGCTTCGAACCGTTGCGCTTTCGTTGCGAATGTGGTAGTTCGATGATCGTGTGGTAGTGCGGCGGCAGACCGGCTGCACCAGCGCCCACCTCTATCAGCTCCGGTTCGACGAGGAGAGAACGGTTACGAGCCTCTTCCAAGCTAAGCAATCTAGACGAATTGTTTGCAATCGCGAGGGACTTGGGCCTCTGGCCGCCGCTCACGGGCAAACTCGTCGCTTCGCTCGGGCCAGTGGCGAAGATGAGCTCGGCGTAGCAGATGAGAAATTCCGTGACAACGGCCTGCACGCCGACGCCTTGGAGTGCCGCTACACCGCCGACCTCGAGTTCCTTGCACCGTAATAAATTTGGCGCCCAAACAATAGCTACATTTCGGGGCGTCATGCCTGTTTCATCGCCGCGCGCTGCCACGCGCACCAAGTGTCGCATGAGGTACTCAAGGGTCCTATAAAAAAAGTTCAATTGTAAAGATACATTGTAATGATAATGAGAAATTTACTATTAATACTAATACTGATATTATGAATAACGTACCTGTAATGAGGTGGTGGCAGTTTTCGAACGGCGTCTCGCATCCTTTCCAGGCGCTCAGTGTCGTTCGACGACTGAACGGCGCTGACAAAACTCGAGTACAGTTGGTACGTGCAAAGAGGATTGGGTAGCTCACGGAAATACATCTTGAGAAGCGATGCCACCGAGTGAATGTCTTGCAAAATGCCTTCGTCCGAATGCAGGGCGGGCACGCGATCCTCGTCGAATGCGTGCCTCAAGCGTTGAATGTTGGAAGTAACACCGCTTAGTCGATAAATACCATCCACGAGACCGTGACGTTCGATGAACTCAGCGCAGCAGGTGAGAACGCGGGGCACGTCGCGCGCTGAGTTTAGGAGATGTTCGCCGAGGTCGCAGCCGAAAACTCGCTCACGCAGGATACCTGATTGCTTCAGTCGTCGACGCGATGGTCGGTTCAAGATGAACGAACGAAAAAAGGCAATGAGCTTGCCGTGCTTCCGGAGCACGGGTTTCACTGGCTGTCCTGAATCAACACCCATGCTGCCACGTTGTTGCACTGCTGTGATTGCCAAATGCCTTGGCAGTTTGTCTCCGATCACGGCGACACACTCTGCTGGGAAGAAACCTACGGCGAAGCCGTGTTTGCCTCGCCACCAAGTGCTTTCGCCGGCTGGAGGCATGTCGATAACGGATATCATGTCTCCGACCTACAACAAATAACAAATTTAATAAATTTTCTGTATCACTTTATACAGTAGCGTTACGTTCTACTAATTATGAATCAAGAATGTCTAGAGAAAACTATTTAAAACATTTTTGTAATAAATTTTTATTTCAAGAACCTGGAAGGAAATTTCATCCTGAGCTTGCGCCTGGTACGGCCTGACTGCATAGGCAGCTGCAACTGCAGGTGTATTGATGGGGCAGGAATCAGCCTCGGGTACAAGTATGCGACGACCTCGATTATCTAACTGTAACCAGTTGAGAACAGGGCCGCAATTGAGCCCCTCGTGATTTAGCGCCGAAAAGCGACTCAAGTACTCGCGCAGTCTCTCCACCATTACGCTTGTTTCACTCTCTTCGCCGAGGTTGCTTAACTGTGAAAAGCTTCGGTCAAAGATGCAACGATGCAACTGTCGATCAAACATGATGAAGTTTTCATAAGAACGTTGCAGTATCCAGCAAGCATCTCCAGAAGTGACGCGAACTGCAAAATTCCCGGATCCAACTGGATTTGAAGGCTGTGGTTGTTGCTCATCATCAGGGCCGCTACTGATTGATACTTCAAGCTTTCCAAGTTCCACATGTTCGTAATGAAAATGAGCACACTCGTCGAGCTTGGGGAAACGTGCAACGCTTCCCATGCTGCTACTGGCACTAGTACCTAAAGGACTAGTTGGATCATCCATTCCACGACTGCATCCTGCCTGTAAAACGTAAAGTTCATAAAATATTATACCATTACATTCGATAGCTATTCTTCAGAATTAAAAGTACCTTTGCAGTATGTGTTTCTAGCTCGGTGAGCTTATATGTCCTAGGCCTCTCTAACGATGCTCCTGGCATTCTTTGAATTTTCTTCATGAGCAAAGTCGGACAAAGTTCACTACTCTAGGCTAGATCCAGGTAATAGACTGTATATTCATTGTCACTTTGGTTTCTGACTTGAGCTCCATTTCCGTAATCCTCTGTAAATTCAATTGTATATTTAAAACTTATTACTTAAATGATTTCTTTTTAAGGCTAAACTCTTTATCTAATTGTTACACTCGATAAGAACAATACAACAAACATAAAATGGTCAAGCTGTAAAATAATTAAAGGCGTGGAAAGATATTGGCGATGAGTCAATGAATCGAATGCGAACAGAGAGTGAGACTAAAGAACACTAGTTTAATGAAATCTTTTGACTACAATACCGATACAACGATGCACTTTACGAACGAGAAGTTAAGAAGAGAATATGGCGAGTAAGAAAATTAATATGAAGCACAACAGCTGTGACGCATGTGACGGCGTTTGTAAACACGCAGCACGCACGATATAAATTATAAAAGGAAAAATGCCGTTACGAGGTGAATATTAAAAGAAAAAATTAAATTTCTCATTTCGCTTCTATACGGATACCTCGAGAAGCCCGAGGAAAGGAGCAGTTCATCAGCAGTGTTCAAAAGTCGGAGGTGTTAAATTCGCAACGGCATCCGATCTAACTGCTCCTCTTCGTCTTCCTCGCAGACATAACCTTCAAGCGTTGCTGGCAGTAAACGACAATTCAACATGTTGTCTAACTGCTCCGTACTCCGTGTGAGTACTCAAGTAAATATATACACTGGAACATGGAGTGATGGGGCAGCTCGAAGTGTTGTATTTGGACTGCCGCTTCGCTCGACCCGCCTTGAACCTTCTCTCTCAATGAACTTTTGATTTTACATCATATTTATTTACTCCCCGCAAGATGGAACGTTTCACGTTGCTCCTCCGATCCTATCAAATATTTGCCATTTGGAATTTACCATCGGGGCCGTCGCCAGTCGGCTCGAATAATGGTGCAGCCTCGCGACAGCTTTTTTCCTTCACTCTCACTTTATCCTTCATTTATTCTTTATTTTATCTGCAACATATACTCGGAGTCTTTTCCATCGGTCAAACACTTCTTGACACTAGGCGTAATGGGAGGATAGCGACCAGCGTGTAAATGCAGCGAGTTGCAGCCACACTGCCACAGTATAGTATGCACCCTCCTGGTGAGCTAGTCATATTAGGAACTGGGGGGAGGGGGGAGAGGAAGGGAGAGAAAACTGAGGAAGATAGAGCAGGGCAAGACACTTTAGAGGGAGACGGGAAATAAGTGAATCATACATGTGTATGTGTAGTCTCCGCAGATTCTTTACAGTCTTACGGACGATAAAGATCCAAACTCCGAAGCAAGTGGCTTTAATTCTTGTGATACTTATAAGATAAATTTTATAATATCTGTGATGTGTGCTGCCAAAACAAATTGTCTTGTTATGTAACTCTTTTCCGATGCAATGTTTATTTACTATATTTTATTAATATTATGTTTATTTATTTTTGAATTTAAGTTGTGCTAATCTATAATAAATTGCATTGTTCTTTTAGTTTTTCAGTAACTGATTTAAACAAAGATATACATAATTAAACATTAAAAAAGAATTAAAAAAAATGATATTAACATTTTAATATTAACTTGCTAATAAATGATGATAAAATACATTATTATTTTAATTATTCAGTTATTTAGTTTAATTTAGTAATTGTATTAAATTTTAAATAATTATACGAAATTATAAACATTAAATAAAAATTCTACAACTGTAGATAAATAAAATATATATGTATATACATATACGCACATTTAAATAAGAAGCCATTTTATTCTCGTTGCGCATATAAAATCGATAATTTTTAAATGTTTAAGTTTCCTTATAAACAAATACTACTTATATATGGCATCGTATACTTATTTTTACCGATTTTAAAAAGTAATTTAAAAAAGGCGTTTGAATATTTGTCAAGAAATTTATTGTGAATGAATAATATGACTAAGTAATTATTGAACAATTAAAATTGTTATTTGCTTGAGCATATAACAAATAACCAAGAGTGTGCTTAAAAGCTTCTCGCTTTTGCAAAGCCAATTTGTTCATAAGATCGTTCTGAAACATTGAGTCTTGACTCGTACGAAATATTTTTTCGCACGATCTACTGAGAATCTTGCACGATAATATTATGTCGTCCATTTTAACTTTGTTTCTGTAAATGTACGTAATTTTTTGCTTGCCCTCTTTTCTGAACAAGAATTTGACATTTGCATGAATTTGTTCTATGTTCATAATGTAGCACATGAGTTGCGATGCAAATATTCTCCAATTGGTAGCTTTTATTTTAATCTAAAAATAATGCAATAAATTTTTTATTTCTGTTTTTTTATTATCGTTAAAGAAAAATTTAAAATATCAGAGAAAACCAATTACCAAGAGTTTAATGGAAATATAATGTTTTAGCGCGTGAAATTCTTTTTCCTCCGTTTGTTTAGTTTGATTATCGTCGATCAGAGAGAAGGAGGATTTTCTGGAGCAAACAACTTTTTGCAGTCTTATAGTTTTTGGCGATTTCGTCACCAAGTATGCAACAGTTTTGCGTTTTTTTATAATTTTCGAATTTAATTGTTTCTTCATCGCGTCCGTCAATAAAAACTTTAAATTTGGGTATCCAGAGCTACATTTCGTCAATTGAATGCACAAGTATTCATCACCGTCTTCAATCATTTTAAAATCGATTTTATCGTAGTTTTTAGCTTTGCGCTCGAATCTCCTTTCCAAAAGTCCGTCGGTTAGCTAAAAACCAGCAGGTAGAAAATAAATATAAAATAAATATAAAAAATAATAATATCTTTAACAAAAGATTAATTAATTACCACTTTAATTATATCTACAAGAGCATCGGGAGTAACGATTAAATCCATGATTATAATGATACACAATAGCCGCGATGACATGCAGAGGGGCGCAATCTAATCTCGCTGCATGCGCAACGCGCAACTCGATTTTCGTGGTATATAAAAAGGGCGACTATCGAGAAAAGCGTATATATATAATTGTATATATTATGTACATATACACATGTCAATAGCAGATGTCGGTAAAGTAGGATCCTTCACCAGTGCAATAGCTGTGGAGTCGTGCGCCTATATATGTATAGGTGGCTCAGTGCAGCAGTGCAGGTTATACGATGTATACTTGCTACTCTAATGTCTTATACTGCACGAGCTTATAAACTGCTATAGTATACAACGTTTAGTATACTCATTCGATAGTACGGCATAGTGCGCTTGTGATGACAATGATCAAGAAGTGCGGTATCGCATCGCAGGCGGCACAAGCTGATCAGGAGGCACCTCGCAGGTGATGCATAGTTCATCCCGTCGTACCTACAATGTGTTCGACTGCGTGAGGCTCCTTTTTACAGCGCTCGCCTTGAGACTGGCCCAGGGGCCAGGGTTGCAGTCTTGTATACACGGACCTACGAGAAGTAGACGCTGTCGAAGCAGTGCAGGTTATATTGTCGATATACACTGCCCTTGCCTCGAAAGTAGTGCAACTGCACATTTGCCGCCCGCGCGGCAACGAATAATCGAGTCCTAAGAAGAATATTGTAAAAATCGTCGGGTAGAAATATCTAAAAAAGAAGTCCGAATGACAGGCGACAGGGAGAGCGAGTCTAACCTCCAGCAGCAGGAGAACATTCCTCTGGCTGCGCCGCGGAAGATCCGTCATCGGTAAGTTTGACAGAGTTTCTTGTCCTTTCTATGCATATATAACCTGTACTCGATACATTTTTTTACGAAATTCAATGTAACCTACACACATTCGCACGCTTGCATTATACATAGCTGCGATTGAAATTTTAAAAGGGGGATATGGTGTGATCGCATGTTTTCTTTTCGGCATCTCGCGTCGGCTGCTATAAGTATGTAATGTAACCTATTTGGACGATAATTGCTGCTATCAATACATTCGCGCTCACTTGTGAATTTACATACGTAAATATATACGTACATATATGTATATACAAGTACGTTTAGTATAGTATATTTTTGATTGGCTTTAAACAAATGTTACACAGCCAAATATACGTACATACATACATAGTGTACCGGCAGATATGGTTATGGAATTAATATTGAGTACAGTAACAAACAGAACAAACGAGGATGAGTGATATAAATTATATATATATGAGGAAGGCTAGAGGACGACGACTGCCACGAGGCGCGAGAAAACACCGGCTACTTATATGTGTCCAGTGTGATGATGCATCAACGTGCTCGCGGCTCCGCGAGTGCGTGCGTTTCTGGCTGCTTGTCGCCTGACACGGACCTCGGCCAATCCACGCGCTCCCTCGGTCTTTCGATTATGTACTTACACTTACACAACTATACGCTTCCCTCTTGTGATATATATACCGCGTGGAGAGTTATACTTACTTACTTACCTTTGCGATGCGCGTGTGCACTCAGTATCCCATCTCGTGCTCTCCTCGTGTTAGCGTGGATTATTTATCTTCATCTCTTTTTTTTTTCGCTCGTTGCACATCATAGCCACCCTTCTTATTTTCCTCGAGTGGCGTGTCTTATGATGCGGTAATCACTTTCGTGCGTCGATTATTGATTAAATGATGTTTTCTTATATGTACTATGTACTGTGCGTGTACAGTACAATGTACATATGTACATCTGTTTTTTTTTTTTTTTTTAAAAAGAGCCCTTTTATACTATTTTAAAGGTGCTGATAGAGAGTGAAATGAATTATTATAGGAGTACATATTTATAAGAAGGTTTTGTTTTTAGTACAAATGAAGTGCATACGGCAATTTTTTATTTATTACCATCTAATTAGCTCTATTATGTCCATTTGAATTAAGCAATTTTTAATGTTTTTTTAAATGCAGACTTTAAAATTAATATTTTGTAATAAATTTCATAATTGGATTCTAATTGTACTACGATTCTAATTCTACTGCTTCTACTACTTTATATTTGAACCTGTTATTGTTTTGCACTCTCAGGTGTGAAATAATTATTAATTTTGATTTAATTTGTTCTTTGTTTTACAAATGTTTTAGAATTTTAATATATTCTTTTTAAAACTAATTATTTCTCTTATTTTATATTTAATTTTGTGTGTTTTTTTTTCAGTGATTACTGAAAGGTATAAACAATGTACTTACACTGAAAAATAATGTTGTAAATCCGATTAAAACTTTGTTTAATTCTCACTTAGTTAATTTAATTAAACATTTAGTTTAACCCATCAAAGTTTTAGTCAAATTAAGTATTTAACTGGGTCAATTTTTTAACTAAACGTTTAATATCAAAGATTTAGTTAAATTAACTGAGTATTTAACTAAATCGATTTTTTAACTATAAATTTTATTAGAGCAGTTAATTATTACCTTAAATTATCAAAATAATCTTTTTTAATGTAACAGTTTACGAATGAAAAGGAGAGTAGTAGTTCGTTCTAATAGCAGAAAAATATTAGGACGATTAATTATTTAAAGTTTTATTTTATAATTTAAAATCTATGTTACATCTACGTCAAACAGGTAGTAGTAGCACTATATAATTGTAATCTTGACATTGAAGAGTTGAGTTATTATGCTTGCTGACTCGCTGTGATTACCGATTAATCGGGGCCTTTTACCGCTGTTCTAAGCAAGCGCTTATCAATTACTTTTTTAGATTAATATTCATTTAATATTCCAATCGATTCTTTAAACGTGGGTATAGTACACGAACGTTCTTAACGTTTAAAAAAAAAAAATCAAATATTTAGCACAGCTGGCTCTTAATTTATTTCGTGAATTTGCCTATTAAGCGTACTAATTTGGTGTTAATATAAGTAATAATCGTTGTCGTCGATTAGTTACGTTTGAAACGTTATTTACGTGTAAATTTATACAAAAATTTATTATTTACGTATAAAAAAGTCAAATCTTTAGCTCTTTCGACTATTTCATTTATTTCTTTGAAATTGCCAATAAAGCGTATTAATTACACGCATATTTGATATTATTATAAGTAAAAGTACTTGTTATGTAAATTTATGAAAAAAAATTTATTATTTACGTTTAAAAAATCAACTATCTTTAGCTCACAGTCGACTATTAATTTTTATTTCTTTAAATCTCTAAATAAAACGAATTAATTATATAATTAAACATGATTTTATTACAAGTAATTATAGCTGTTGCGTCAAACAGGTGATAGGAGGGGATGAATTACGGTAAATAGTAGCGATTTCAGCTGCATACGTTTAACGATCAGTGCTATCAACATCGATGCTCTATTAAGTCAGGAGAATCCGTTGATCGCGATGACCCTTGAACTTTGAATATAAGTCCAAGTAAAGGGAAGTCTGGTTTGCTTATAGTCCGTCTCTCTCCTCCCCCCTTCTCCGGACTATGTCTCTCTCTTTCTCTGGAAGTCAAGTCAAGAGTGTGACTTTGGCTCGCGCTCCAGTGTCGGTAGTCTCGACTTATACGCGCGGTAACGAGCGACGAATTGAAACGGAGCGGAGCTCCCGGAGCAGTCGGCAGTCGCCCTCGCGGTCTCGCGCCTGAAAGCCCGCAGTGTCCGATATTTTTTCAGTCGGAACTTTTTGTCAACCACTTTAGACGGTGTATGCGCGAGTGCGCTCCAAGTGCTGGTATGCTTCGGGCTCTTCTGGACACACTTATTGGTACACGCGACCTAAACTACGCGAGCATCTTCTATACTCGTATATAACTTCTTCAGCCTTCTTTCGCCAAATCATAAAAAAAAAATTATCGCAAATTAATATAAAAGATATCTTCGCTAAGTAATATAAAATGTATCGCAAAGTAATACAAAATCTACCGCTCGTATACTTATCGTGCGTAAAGTGATCGCTTGCTTATCATTCCATTCGACCATTTTCGAATGACTCGTAGCTCCTTTGTCCATCTGACCTTTCATACTTAAATAACTATGTTTAACTATATGGTAAACGTAAGATCGGATTGATTTTTTTTTTTTTTGGTGCTTGGGATTCTTCTTTAAGCGACGATAACTATTCACATTAATTTAATGGTTGGTTTGTTGAACATTTGAATATGAGATATATTCTCGTGGATTTGTCGCGAATTAAACTGCATGGGATGAAAGTATAAAATAATATTAAATATAAGTATGATACCTAAGGCATAATCGCATTACTTGGTGGCGAAGGGCTTGCATCTTTATACTAGAAAATCTGTAGTTTCTCTTCTAAAAGTGCATGAATTTAATTAACCTGGGAGCGTTGATACTATGCATCTTAATCTCGAAGAAATTAAATGAAAAATTTGGTAAATTTTGCACTTGAAGGTAACGTTAAAGAGGAAGCGCATACGCACTTGCTAAAAGATAGTGATCGAGGGCAGTATCGAGATCAGAGCGAGGTAGACACTTTGAGTCGAGAAAAAATGGCAGAGCCGGTGAGTTTTGTCCTGGGAGTGACCGAGGATGAAGTCGGCGAGGATTTGGAAACTGAAGACAGTTTTCCAAGCGAAGACCAACAGAAACAACAGGAGCAGCAGCAAATGCAGCAGCAGCAGCATGCTAATGGTTTGGTCGAGCGGCGCAAACGCCTCAGGTAGATGACTAGCACATTTCGATTTATTTTTACAATCAACAACGCGTGTGCGTCTGACACAATCGGTGATCAAATCAAGTCAGAATTTCCATTTTTCAATTTTATTCGATATAATATATATTACAGTTTCTACGGATTTTATTCCGTGTAGATTAACATCTTTTTATCGACGAATGAATTTCGTCGTCATTCAAGAGACCACATAATTATTTAATGTATGCGATGGTAACAAAAAATTTTTCCAATATTTAGTTGTACTTGTAATTTGTAATTTGTAATTCGCTGTTCAGAATGGGTAAAGTTTTTCTGTTGCTCACGTAATGTTGCGCGTAAGTAGTCGATGAATATTCTTGGTTTATTAAATTTTGAGGAACAATGATCCCTTTTGAATAAAGACTATCTTCCGTCTTCTAATTCAGCGTCTATATGTGAATAGCGACTTTTTCTCTCTATACTTTTTTTTTTTACGTCCAGTTTACTTTTATTGCCGTTTATGGTGAGAATTTATTTCCTCGCTATTATTTGCAATTCAATATTGTCTTCCGCGCATATGTAATATGCGTTTACTATGTTTGTTTCCAAAATTAACACTGAATATTTTTCAAATAAATCGTTGCTTTAGAAAAATTGCGTGAATACAAATATTCGCTGTTACTTGGATATTATATCATCAAATACGCCATGCGCAAACGGTACGCTAATGTTTTTCTGAGTTTATAAACAAGACTTTAGTCGAATCCGATAAACAAGATTCTACCATTCGATTTTAAATTCAGTAATACCTTTTCCTCTATGAATGTCAAATATCGGCGAGACTTAACATTTTCAGTGATTCCGACTCTTTGTATATTCCGTACAGATTCGCAGACGTTTTTACGGACTGTTACAATTCGAAATTATGTTGCAAAATGTTGTATTATAAGCATTTATACTCATTTATCTTTTCTATGTGTCGGTATAACATATATATACCCTTATATTTGAATATTAGACTGCATTATCAGATCGCAAGCTAAATGCAGTTTCTACAGCATAGGACATCTGGAAGAAATTTTAGAACGTTGAAAAATATATGAATAAGAAAAAGCTAATTTGTGTTTAAATCTCATTTGTTTTTTAAAAATTTTGTCATTAAGGACGACTTGAAAATGAAGTTTTTATTCTATTGGTGTAAATATATATTTCTTAAAGCCGATAAAAAGGCTATTTGAATAATTATTTTTTGAGTTCGGAAATTAACAAAAACCTAAATGCAAACGCTTAATCGATACTACTTTCACACTCTTCAATTTCGATAATTCGATAATTCGATAAAACTCCAAGGTTCAATTCGATCATATCGCCATACATTTTAATTAAAAATTAAAAAAAAAAAAATGTAAATGTATATAACGGATATAAGGGAATGCAAGGGAAAGAGATAATTAAATTGAGCGCGCCTCGTAGGGATTTTTTAATTCCTTTTTCATTCAATTTTTTTTTCATAAATCAAAATCGAGTTTAAAATTCGAGATAGCAAAACCGATATATGGTCTATTATTTTTAGAGTACAGATATTTATGGATAGATAGATGGATTGTTAAAACCAAAAAACAAATTAGCTGTTGCTTCATGTATACTTTTGAGGGGAATTATAATCAATTGAAGAGTAAATGTTAATAATCCCGCTTTCTTTTTAAACCATACGGAAAAAAATACTTTATTAAAAATTTGAATAGCAAATTTTAATGTCCTCACAGACAAGCATATTAATAATACTGTATTTTAAAATTTACAATGGATACTTTAAAATATTTACTGTATCTCTAGCAAATTTAGCGTACACTGAAAGAAATGTTTAGTAAAAATTACTATACTGTATGGGAAAGTGGTTACAGACTGGCATTATGAAAAAATTACTATACCGTATACTATACGGTCTTACTAAATTTGCCATAAATACAGTAAAAATTACAATAGTGTCGGGCAAAATTTATTGTATTTTTGGCATATTTCACTATAAAGTATGGTAATTTTTTTCATAATGTCAGTCTGTGACCCCTTTCCCATACAGTATAGTAATTTTTACTAGACATTTCTCTCAATTTACTTGTAAAACTATTTAATAATAGTTTCTTATAAAATTTACTATAAATACTACTCTAATAAGTTTACTGCATCCCCAGCAACTTTTGCTTACTGAAATTACTTAATAACAATTTCTTTTTTTTTATAAAATTTACTATAGCTGTTACTTTAAAAATTTTACTGTATCTCTAACAAATTTTGCTACACTGAGAAAAAAGTCAAAAGTAAATTTAACTATACACCCTAGTAAACCGGAATATAGTTAATTTTACCAGAAT
>JAWWEN010000002.1:2316207-2333053 GCA_035582955.1 Sycophila texana
CGGTTTGTAATTTTTACTCACTCTTTCTCTCCGTGTACGGAGCATAGTAATTTTTACTATACATTTCTATCCGTGTACTATTATTCGCAAAATGATTGGGATAAAAATCAGTGCACTCGACATTCTTATTTCCGTCGAATATACACTGGGTTGTTATTATGCATCCGACAAATTTTCTTACACATCTGAGGAATGTTGAGTAATATTCGTTTTGTTGGACACACAAGTGTGATTCTTTACACAGCGCATGCTTCTGGAACCTTGTAGTTACTGAAAAAGACTACGCTCTCTATAGTTACTGTAAAAAGACTACGGCTTGTACAGACTACTTCCTTTCTTTTCCTAACGTAATTTTAGGCTATTTATAAAGAAAACGCCAGTTATACTCCTGAACTCGCAAACGATAAGGACGTGGCCTGGTGCCTATACCACTGAGGGCAATAAAAAAAATCTCGCAAACACGCAAGAGCGCATGTCAGTTAAAATCAGCATGCGATTAGTGGCTACTTCAAACTCATCAACACATCTCTAATCACTTAAAATCTGTGAATATGTACTTATCAAACTGCACATCCAGGAAAACAATTCAGTTCCACAAAACACGCATTTACCAAGAACACCATGAAAAATACTAATATGTATAGTGACTGGAATTTGTTAAATTATAAGTTTGACTGCACCATATTCATTAATACATCACTATTTTATAATGACTATAAATCTTTGTGCATATACCTATTGAACTCTATATAGATCAGGAAAACAATTCAGCTCGATATAACAAGCTTTTATCCAGAACAACATCATGAAAGATACAAACTAATGACTGACGTTCATAAGATTTCTAACCACTAACAACCTCTGCATATTACTTAATTGAACTATACATATACTAGGAAAACAATTCAGTTCCACGTAACATGCATTTACCAAGAACAACACTATGAAAGATAAGAATCCATTGGTTCATGACTGACGTTCATAAAATTGCGTTTGGCTGCTCCATACTCATTAACACATATATAACCCTAAAAACTTCCGCATATATACTTAATTGAACTTGTACATACCAGGAAGGGTACATAAATCAGTTCCACGCAACACGCATTTACCAAGAACAACAACACCATGAAAGATACAAACCCATTGGTTAATGACAGAAGTTCGCAAAAATTCCTTTGGTTGTTTCAAACTAATCAACACATCTCTAATCACTAAAAGTCTTTACGTTTATTTTTACATGCGTATATTCAATATGTAAAGATATAAATCAATGACTGACGTTCATAAAATTTTGGCTGTTCCAAACTTATCAACACGTCACTAACCATTAAAAATCTCTTCACATATGCTTATCAAACTATATACATCCAGGAAAAGAAATCAACTCCACAATCATACATTACCAATGAACAACACAAATGAAAGTACAGAACTGACGTTCGTAGAATTTCATTTGTCTGCTCTAAATTCATCAACACATTTTTAATCACTCATAATCTCCGCATCTTATTAAACTACACATCCAAGAATACAATTCAGCTCCATAGACATGCATTATACGAAAAAACAACACAAAAGTAATCGAAACAGTGACTGATGACGTTCGTAAAAATTTGGACGCTCGAAACTGTTATAACAAGCTCGGGAGCAAAGAAGATTACACTTAAGAGTCCAGTTTAAAGGAGAGGCTTTAAAGCGAGTAGAGATCGATGTCCGTCTAACGGCAATAATTATATAACTTTGCAGACAATTCGAAGTCGTCTGACTGGTTGGCCTAATGTTTGATGTTACAGAAGCAGAGTATGATGGTTCGGCAACTGGAAGAAGAATTGAGATTACGCATGCGAGGTCCGAGCCTTGAAATACAGCAGCAAATGGAAGTCTTGTACAACGAGAACGAGCACTTAACTCGCGAAATAGCAATACTTCGTGATACGATAAAGGTTTCATTTTTTCATTCATAAAAAAAAAACCTGTCATTTCATTGTCAGTCAGTCCCTCGATTCATACCTTTCTTTTTTCTCTCATTTACCTGGACCCCTCCTTTTATAAGCGGCCTTTGTTTCTTAAATATTTCCCTGCATGTAAATATGCAATTGATCTCGAAGCTTTTTCAGCTTTCATTACGAAGCTGTTCGGCTTAAGCGTTTATAATAGGCATGCGGGCTCTATTTATTAAATTTTTTTATTCAATTTGTACAGAAAGGATTTTCAACCTTCTGCCAAGTCTTTCAGTTTTTTTTTTCTGTTTGTATTAATAAAATTAACGGAAGAATCCTTTATATTTTTTAAACTTTAAACGCATTTTCAAATAATTTGCGGGGAGAAAGATTCTCTACTGAAAATTACAATAATTCAATTTTAATGTCATTACAGAAATAGTTGACATTGTTGGAAAAGTTACTATAGTTTTTGGTAAATTTTAGAAGAGCTATAGCAAAATCCGTTAGGGCTGCAATAAATTTTTATAAAAATTGTAGTGAATTTTGCGGAATAAGAAACTATTGCAATTTTTCGAATGTCGATTTGTGAAGATAAAAAAATTAACTATTGCAAATTTTAGTAGATAATTTTTCCGTGTTTAATTGTATAATAATGCCATGAATTTGATCGTTACGGCTATCACGAACCATTGTATGGGTCATATTCCTTTTTTTAATTATTCGAATCTCAATAAAAGCTTCATAAATAATATTTTTCATGGAGAATTATTTTTTATTAAACTGAAAATGATATGGCACGTTAAAAAATTTTCGAAATGTCGCTTGGTCTTAAAAATATTATTGTGATGGTTTTAGAATAAAATCCCGTCATGGCTCGTAAACTGGGATGACCATCAAATTCACGGCTTTATTTTTGAATACTGCTGGACGGAAACGTCAGACTTTATAATTTAAGGATATGCCTTATTGACATCAACATTTTCTCGATTTGTTTAAAAATTAAAACCAATTTTAAAAAAAAAAATCAACCTACTGCCCTGTTTAGTAATTATTATAATATGAGAAATTATTATTATTAATATATTACAATATGAGGGATGTAGACGATCTCGATTTTAAGTCATTTAATTCGTAACCCCGGGAGGGGAATAGTTTGAAAAATATATAAATGTTTTATGTAAAGTTACGCTGGAATAATTTCCTCGTAAAAATTACGTGAATAAATGAAATGGAGGGTCAGTCAGCAAGCACTGGACATTTTACGAAAATTTTGTACCTTTGGCGAAGCTTTGCAATGTTTGTAAAAAAAAGCTCTGTAATTTTTATGAGAAAATCCTCATATTTTTAACAGAGTTGCAAGAGATAGCTCTGTGAAAATTAAGAGGATTTTCCTGTAAAAATTATTGCAGCTTTTATTATAAAAATTACGGAGCTTTTACAGTAACAATTAAGAAGCTTTGCCGTCGTGATAAAATTTATGCAAAAATACTTCCAAACGGTCCCACAATTTTTACAAGAAGTCAATTTTTACACTCATTGTCCTTAAAATTATTCAACAAATTCCTCTAATAGAGTTACAAATGGATATATTAAATCGAAATCAATTTTTTGGAAATTGGTTTTAGTTTTCAAATGAAAAGGAAGATGTCACGGGTTTGATAAACCCTTAAACTGAATTGATTATTTTCTAAGTACACCTGACGATAAATATATATCTGTAAAATCAGTTTTGCTGCGCATGCTTATGAGACGAGTTTGATGCAAGTTTTATAATAGAACAGATGCTATACTGAATTATTTATCCACGGGTGTATGCGCGATAAATATTTAAGTCTTTATACAGTAATGACGCAGAAAATGACATTAAGAGCAGTTAATACATTTATAAAACGGCGTGCAACGAAACAAACGTGATTTTTTATCAACAATATATTTAAGGGATCTTAATTTTAAGCCGCTGTTTTTGTCCTCAATGTACAATGGGGTATAAAAACAAATATATACAGCGCACAATTTACGACTTTGAACTGAAGTATTTTATATTTTTTTTGTAGGAGCTAGAGTTGCGAATAGAGACCCAAAAACAAACGTTGCAAGCTCGCGATGAAAGTATAAAAAAACTCCTTGAAATGTTGCAGAACAAAGGAATGGGTAAGTTTTAACCGGACCATTGGATATTTAATTAATGAATTAATCTCACATCAATATTATTTCAAATTAAATTAAGATAATACAATTCATCCGCACTTCTTTCCATTATTATATAAAAATCTTTAAAAGAGTATGTAAATAATTTGAGAAAAATATTAAAATTAAAATTTGAATTTGCAAAAATTATGAGATCGATGTTACGAACATGGACTATATTTCAAATTGCAAAAAAAATTCCTGTTATCATTATTTATTTGCATGGTATTAAAACGAGTAAAAAATTCGCCCTACTTTGCAAAGACTCGGAGATTCGCGCATTCGATCGATATCTCGCGCGACTGAAAAGTCATATAGTATTGTTGTATTGTCAGCTGGTTTTTTTTCATCCTAAAGAAATGTGTTATTACGTTTTAATTACAATTATCGCAATAATTGCAGTAATATTTTTTTAAGAATTTGTTCTATTTTTGCAGGCAAGGAAGAAGAGCGCATCATGTTTCAACAAATGCAGTCCATGGCCCAGAAGCAGGTCTTTAATCTCTTTATCTATAATAAATATATAAATAAGTTTTTTAGCACATTAAATTATTTATTTACCGTTTTTACCTAATAAATAAGACGTTTATGAAAGTAAATATTAGTTTATGTGATAATATAATAGTTTTTTTAACAGATTTTATCTACATTATTAACAAAAACTTTTACAATTATCATAAGTATATTATTTGATTGTTTATAGCAAATAAAATAATTTTTTTAGCTAATACATTAATTGCTTTTGAAAAGTTTATTGGAACAGATAAAATGTGTTAAATAATAAATATTTTATATATATAAATGTAAAATAGTAGTTTTGAATACTGGTAGTAGTAGTAGAGTATAACGTCTACAACTATATATTCACTATAATTCTACTGATTATGAAGTATTATAGTTCGTTTTGCACTATTTAGCCGTCGATGTCTTTTTTTTAGACTGTTTAACTTTATACTTTCTATACGCTTCTACATGTCTCTTATGCGTATGTTTTTTTTTTTTTTTTTTTTTTTTAATGCAACAATATATATTTATAAATTCGTTGAATTTTTTATTTATTTATTTTTAAGCAAAGAATATAAAAGATCTCGCAATATTGTCTCTTAAGTAAAAAAAACTTCTTTAGGTATTCGTTTAATTATTTATATAAAATAATGCCTGGTAAACTGTGAAATTGCAAAATTTAGTGCTGTTGATGATGTTACTGTTATGCGAGGACCTGTACTCGCTTCCAAGGATTCACAAGCTCGTTATTGTGCTTAAACTCGTGGTCGGATAAAACAAAAATTGGCCAATTTGACAGGATCGACCGACATAATGAAAATACACAGAGCTGCTAAAAAAGAGCGATTTTTGAATGAAGAGAGATACATATAATAGACTTTTTTTACTAATCTTTAATTCACTTGCCACATGCACACTTGCCTGTCTAATGAAGCATGCAAATAGAAAGAAACACTGTTATAGTAGAGAGCGAAATGTTACTTTAAATAATACATTTATATATATATAGCGATCGTAAATTATAAGTTACTCGTATGAGCATCAGTATATAGAATGCTATCAAATTGAAATGATTTATTGGTTCAAATGAAAAAATAGTTAAATAAAAATGACATATTGTTTTTCATTAATGTGAGAGCATTTGCAATGGCATTAAAAAAAAAGTACATATCTGTTCTAAGCCAATGACGACTCAAGCGAGGCAATAAATATGCGATTGTGTGGAATGAGCTGCTTTGGATGTGTAGGCGATGAAAATTAGAAATAATTGAAAGGATGACACCCGCATCCACCCTCATATTATTAAAAAAAAAAAAAAAAAAAAACAGATTGAAATATATGATTTAATTATTTACCTTGATATACGTTGTCATCTTAATCGTCATCATCACCATCATCATCCCCTACGTTGCTGTCATTGTCATCGTCACTATCTTATTATCATCTTCATCAACATCAACATCTACCGCTACGTCGACTATGTATAGTATCGGCACATATGTGAAAAATCCAAATGCCGACAGCATCCAAAACGCTTGAGCAGATCGCCTAGGAGACATGACCAGGTATATAGGCAAAATTTGATCTACTCCACAGCACACAATCATAAGTTGAAGAAAATTTGAAAAACAATAATAAATAATAAATAAGAGAAAAAAAAACAAAAAACAAAAAAAAAAAAAAAACAAGAAAGGGTCGGATATTCTAGACGAGTTATTTTGTTTTAAAAATACTCTCCTCATACACCTCAGGAAAGAATAATAATAATAATTAGTATACATAAATGGGATATAAAATAAACTCTTATTTGTACATATTTATATAATCACTATGTTAGTTAGCCTGGCGCTAGCATAGCTAGAAAAAAAACACTGTTATAGTGGCGATATATTCTTTCTATTGTACAGGCCTGCAATTAACGATCGAGTTAGACATTTCGAAGGCGATATTTCGATTTTTTAAACAAAAGAAAAGAAAGTTGCAGGTGAAATAGGCTATAGTTCACTAAAATAGCTGTTGTAATAATTATTGTCATTTTTTTTATATTACAAAAATATAGCCACTAAAATATCAGTAGCACGTTACTAAATAGCTCACACTGTTTTTTTTTTTTTATATGAAAAAATCCTAATAAATATATTCTTGACAGTTATCAACGGTCCTTCATTCGACCGTTTTGTTGTTTCACGTATCATATACATATGCAAAACTCGAACACGATATCGCACGTCTCTATAACACAATGTTACATCTTGTTAATTGAGCTACATGCAAACATTTTCAATATTTCAATTGAATCATTCGCGAGTATTAAATAAATAATTCAATTTCTGTTGATTCCATAATTCGATTACGCGTTGTACATATCACAAGAAAAGTTGATACAATTATTAAATACAGTGTTATCTGATTTTCGAAATTGATACTTTTACGCTGAAACTTCAAAATTGTGAATAAATTAATGTTAAAGTTAAAGTTTAATAACGTTAATAGTAAAGTTACGTGAACGATTCTAAAGAAGCATAATGATATTTCGGTATGGGGATGAGATGAATGAGAAAACAAGTAAGATCAATGTGAAAATTTTTGAACAAGTTTATCTGGAAATGTTAAGCAAAGCTACAATTTCAAAACCATTTGCATTATTCCCAAAATTGTTTACTGTCTCACTGCAACGTTATAACTTTATCCTATCTGAGCACTTTTTATTACAGCTTTTTAACGTACTTTATTTTTAACTATAATCATTAGTTATTATGGATAATTTTGAGCAACGAAATACTTATACTCTTAATGATAAATATGATATATAATCAATAAAATGACGATATTGTCCATCGTGAGTGTTGTACCTGAAATTGGCAAAAAAAAAACTCAGTTATGTAAATGACAAAATAACAATGAGTGTACTACTCAATAAAAAAGTGGAAGGAAAATTTGCGGGCATTTTAAATGTACAAATACCGCTACTAATCTTTTATTGGCGATGGGCAATTTCTGCCTTGGCTCGCGGAAGGCGAAAGAACTGCGGCATTAAAGCATTGCGAGAGCCTATCGTTCAGCCATTATATAGGAAAAATTGTTAAAAATTGAAACATTTATAACATTATCAAATTAAGATGTTGTACTAATAAGGGACTTTGTAAAGTTTTTTTTTTATACACTAAGAAAAACAGGTTAAGAAAAATTAGGGTTTCTTTTAGTAACGCGGCGACCCACTCGAATAAAGGGAAATTTTTTCTAGACTTACTTAATAATTTTTACTAAATTTCTTTTGTAATATTTCTTAGTGATTTAACAATAATTGTTGAAAAGTTTTGTAATATCAAAAATTATTTAAAAGTATATTAATTTTCCCTTCATGATCATCACCTACTTGCAAGTAGGTCGCCTCATTAGTAGAAAAAGACATTTTTATTATCCTGTTTTCTTTTTCAGCCCTGATGGAAAAAAATTTTAGTTCATAAATGTTCAAAATTATTAAAAAGTGTTTACGTCTTGTCTATTTCGACAAAAATTAGGTAAATTTTCAAACATTTTTAAACAAAAATAAATATTTTCATACAAAAATAAACATTTTATGAACATTTTTAAACTCAAATTCCAATTTTGACCTTTAGCTTGTATGGATTAAAGTTTATTTTTGTATATAATTGTTTAGTTTCATTTAGAAATGTGTAAACGTATTCTTTCGTGACGATAATTAGTCACTGAAAATACAACTATTTATTTTTCTTCAAAAAAAAAAAAAAAAATAAATAAAATTTTTTAAAACTGAGTGTCGAAACGTACGAGATTTGTCAAACACTTTAAAAAAAACTCTGAACATTTATTAACAAAAATTATTTCCACCAGTGAGTGTACGCAAAAAAGAACTAATTGTATTAGAAATACGAGAGAACAATTAGATGTACAGTAAATATAGGTGGTGTACGAAGGAAGAAAAAGTGAACAAAAAAATGAGTATATTGCGTGGCGTCGCCTTTCTTTCGTCGACCAAGAAGCTGTAAAATACGCGCTGTACGCTACTCCGTTTGCTCAAGCTCGACATGTTTTTTTATCACACTTTAATTGTAAACTGATATTAACTATTTCGCATAACTTTCGTTTCCCTTTCTTGTAAAGCACGCGTATTAAAAAAAAAAAAAAGAAAAAAAAATGTAATTTCAAATCGAGAGAAAATGTATTATAATACCAACTACAAAGGAAAATTGAGCTTGACGAGCAGCGGATTAGCAGTAAACGCGATGTGCGTGTACAAAAGATAAGAAATCTTATAATACAACGCTTGTTTGTTGTCCCTCTTTCTTTTTCTCCTTCCTTCTGTTTGACTCCCTCTCTCTCTCTCTCTCTTCTCTTCTCTCTATGTCAAGGAGCTCAAAGCTACGAACGAGACCCTGAAGAGCTTGCAGACGCAACTGGAGCTTGCGTACGCTACGACGGCGTCTTCCTCGACGTGCTTAGCAGGTGGAAGCGTCGCGGTGCCGGGCGGCGTACCAGGAAGTAGTACACTAACGGCCATACTCGAGACGAAGGACGCGCGCATTCAGACCCTCGAGCGACAGATTCAGCTGCTCGAGGCTGAGCTCCTGCGGATAAAGGAGAGCGGCGGCCGCTTGCGGGAGCAGCTTTTGCGCTCAGTCGCCGTGCCTAGCAGTAGTGCACATCAGCGGCCACAGCCCCGACCCACATCCACATCGCCACTTTTCGCCGGTACTGGTGTCACTAATCCCTTAGCCGATCACTTGCGCCACAGCACTCACCAGCAACAGCACCCATACTTTCAACTAAATCCGCACCAATTTCATCAGCAACGACATTTAAAGCAGATCGAACCCGCCGCTCAAGGTGCCCTAGCACTTCATACTCACACCTTCAACAAACACGACTTCAACTTCAAACGTCAAGTAAGTTTCTGCGAGGACGAGCTCAACGATAAAAGCGACGAATAATCTGATATCTTAGGAACTATTGAATGAAATGAAAGAAAAAAAAAAAATACACGTATTTGTATGAGATAAAAGAAAAAAAAAACTGTGTACGTCTCAAGACAATGCGATCGTTGTTATAACATTATTGCTTATGATAGTATAAATAATGATGGCGATCATGATGATGATGATGATGATGATGGTGGTGGTGATGATGACGATGATGATGACGATGACGATGACGATGATGATGATGATGATGGTAATTATAATTATGATCATCGTAGCGATGACGATTGATGATGTTGGTGATGGTGGAGGTGGTGATGTCTTGATCAAACTTGTAGGTAAACAAAAACTAACATATTTTTTTACAAAGTTCTCGGCCCTTTTGTTGAATGTCGTTTAACAATTTGAACATTTCAATTAGATAGTAACAAAAATATTGCTCTTTGCAGTGACTATTATATTAGGACAGTCTTCTATAGTCAAGAATTAATCTACAACTAGGTTGGTTAAGAATAAAAGTGTAAGAGCCAAATTACATTTGAAAAAAAAAAGAAAAGAAAAATACTCTGATTTTTTAACGTTACGTATAAATAATTTAATTCTAATAAACAAAAGTATCGGCTTATTACTTGTGTAATTTTAAAAATGAACATTCATCCCTGTGTTGCAAAAATTATAATTTTTAAACGTTATAAAAATTTGTTAAACATGTGTGCTTAAAAAAAAATACAAAAAAGTGTATTTTTACGTATATCAGTCGTTAAAGCGTCTAACACGCAATAAATTACAATATAAAAATTATATTATAAAAAAAATATACAAAAATGGACAAATTTTGACGCTTACACTATATATTATATCTGCTAACCATCCGTAGTTGTCATTTAAACGTTTTCATTCCCATTGTATGGGTTCATTTATATTTATCCGGATTTTCTACTTAAGTGATTATGAGTGTTTATAATTTTTTTATTGCATAATTAATCAACAACAGCATTTACTCATTCCAACCATTTGGTAATTGCATATAAGATGAGAAAGAAATTACGATTACTCGTTAAGCGAAAAACGAATACATTGGCATACACATAATAACTTTGTATACTTAAAAGCACACTTAAATCTCGCAGAGAATTGAATTATATGTACATTTGTTTTAAAAGTACTGCATATAATGACATATCTATGTACATGCTTATATATCGACTGAAATTAAAACAAATTAAAGTTACGAGCTGTGTACAAAAAAAAATCGGGAAAAACTATTTTTAAGAGATATTTCATTAAAAACAAAATAATCTACCTTAAATAAGGGCATATCTTGAATTAAGTTGTCTCTGCCTCGCGACTATTTCGCCTTATTATAAGTACAATTGATTGATTCTGAATGTAAATATATTACTAATATCAGGGATGAAATTTGATTCACATATTCACAAAGGATACCGAAAATATTCTTTTTTTTTACTCGATGCTTCACAACTATGACTTTCCAAAAGACGATAATTTCATTATTAGATAAAAAAAGAGAAGAGAAAATCGACTGTGAGTAGAAAAGTGATTAAAAATTGAGTATACAGAGCTAACGTCAATCAAATGATTTGTTGGCTATCCTAAAAATGAAATAGAAAATTTGTTATGTTAATAAAATGAATAAAAAGACTGTGAAAATGACGATTCTAAATAAAAAGAAATGATCATGGTCGCTGTGTTAAAAGTCTCATGAAAAAAAAATAACGTTTTTATTGTATAACAATTAAGAATTGAATAGTGCAAATGCATGTGGCATGTATATTTTTTAAAGCGTAGCGCAATTCATTTAAATTGCATTGTATATTGTTATAATTACTAGTGCAGAAGTGTAAAGAGATCGCAGTGTTAAAAAAAAAACATTTTCCAAGAAGTTTGGTTCATTTATTTGGCTTTGTCTACAAAATTGTCAAATCGATATATAGGCAAAAAGTAAGCGTGATCTCTTCCACTGGATTCCCCAACTGTAGACTGATTATACATTATTTACTGCACTAAATTATTTTAAGCTGTATCAGCTTTCTAAGTGAGTCGAGGAAAATGAACCAGGCGCCTCTTTGCTTTTTTATTTGTTAGCTAATGTTAGCCTTTAAGACGAGATTTTCAAAGACATAGTTAAATTAACTTTTAAGCTATTATTATATACCTAAATACTGTTGCGTGTTAAAGTTTCACTTGTAAATCAACATTAATTTTATTTCAGGTAGATGTTTCAAACTGCTAAAACCCATAAGAAATTCTTTATCTTTCTATTAAAAAATGTTGATACAAAATTCAGTATCCACAGCTTTTTTAAAAGTCTGTTGATCGATGATTATATATTTTTAAGTATCAAGCATCCGCTAGAACTATTTTAACAATTTTTTTTTGTCTAATTTATAAAACATTCCACTTCTTTTTAATTAATTAGTAGGAAGTGTAATAGAGAATAGTTGTGAGAAAATGCTTTAAAATTTTTTGAGCCGGTAGATGAAAAGATGAACAGATTTTGAAAAAAGGTAGAAATTTAAAGAAAGATGATGAATTTTGTTTAAGTATTAAATGGATTAAAATACCCATTTATACTGAAAGATAATTTATAAATTAATTACTATTTTCTTAAATAGTACGTAATAAATAAAAGTGACATATCAATATTTTATAATTAATTAGAATTTTTATGATCCAAAATCTTCCAGAAAAATATAAAATGTGATAACAGAAACTTTTTTATTGCACTAACTTACCGATTAATTTTTTATTAATTTATTTAAAAAAAGAAAAAATTAAAGAGAATAAATTAAAAAAAAATTGGTATAATACCAAACGGTAAATTGATATTAAGTGATCTGCAGTGCAATAAAAAAGTATTTTTGCTCAGATCATATCGTTTTGCACCGAATCTTTTACACGCAACTGCATATATAAAAGCTATAGTGTACAGTGGCTCCGGTTGCGGCTCTGCTTATTTGACAATTTCCCAATCTCTCTAAATTATATGAGCAAAAATGGCAATATCAGTGAGATCTGACGTTATTTATCTGATAAGTGTCATTGTCATTGTCCAGAGACGTAAGCGGTAGACGCACATTTTGAAAAAAAAAGCATATTCAATAAGCTGATATGCCCAATCCATTTTAGCTTACTGAGGAGGTAAGGATTTCTCTCATCAGCACTGACGCACTTTTCCTCCTGCGAGTCTCTCTACCTTTCCTACGTTTCCTCACTGCGAGTCGAACGTAACAAAGTTTCTTCTTAATAATATAATCCGTAGTAATTTTTTCGTCAAAAAAAAAAAAAAAAAAAAAAAAAAGAATGAAATGTTCTCATAAATGTGATTGTGACAATATCACCATTTCATATATACAGATATACTCACGCGATACTTAAAAGTGCAGTTACATCAAAGGTTGTTGTATCAGTTTTTATGGGGAAGGACCATAATCATCATTTATCATTATGACTCTCAATCATTATTTTGTCTCGATATCATTCCGTTTTAAAATAATTTTTATACACTTTCGTCACGAGTGAGCGACCAAAAACGCGTTAAACTGTTAAATTAATAAATTAAACTTTTTACTAGAATAACTATAAAGAGGTCGGAAAGAACATGCATATCTTTTTTCAACCGAAAACTATTGCAGAAGATTGTAATATTAAAACAAAAAGTAATATTCAAAAAAAAAAATAATAATATTAACAAAAGCAATACTCAGTCCTTAGCAAAACGGATGAGTTTGTTTAATCAAGAGTATGTTTTATTAACAGGACAAGTCGATTGTGCAGTGCCCATTCCGATCTCACGTGAACACTAAAGTCATTATTTTTTAATGTGTCTATCAAAGTGGTTAAGCTACCATAAAATCCCTTTAGATGTTTATTAGAATAGAGATAGTCGTAGTATTCCCCTGCTTCTCATCATTGTTTCTCTTCATTGAGATATCACTTGGAATATTAACATTTCAGTCATCAAATAGTTAGAATCTAATTAAAGAGATTCGTATCATTTGAGTAAGGTGCACATTCAAATTAAACTCTGTTTTATTTACTGTAATTTTATTTTTTCAAATTAATTAGTTGTTTATTCAAAGAAGAACAGACTGATTTTACACTGTTTTATTTATTTATTTACTTATTTTTTTTATTTTATTAATTTTACTCATTTTCATTTTTATTAATTTGTATTTTAACCGACTGAATTACTGTGAACTAATTGACGACAATGACTATACGTTTATTAAAAAAAAAAATCTTGACGAGAATATAGAAGAATAATCTATTTTCTTTTTAATTTTTAGTTCTTTTTTTTTTTAACGACGACATGTATTCCTTGTAAGACATTCTAAAACATTTTTAACCAGTTGTACCTACAATCATTTATATTCGTCTTAATGGCCTGCCGCTGCATGCTGCGTAAGCCCTGCCCGAGTATGAGGACGTCTCATTTCGTTTCATATTCGACCTTATGGACGTTTCTCTCTTTCTCTCTATTATCAAAGCGCATCAAGTCATCACAAACATACAAAATGCAAAAAAATATGTATACCAATCGAACATAAATATATATATATATAAAAAAAAAAGAAATTATAATCAACAAAGTAACTGCATTCATAAAAAAAAACAAAAAAAAAACAAAAAAACTAAAATGTTTGATAAGTATAAAAAAAAGATGCGAAAGAGGGTAGTAAGCGCGATTTGAAGCTCGAGTCTGAATAAGGAGGTGTTCGGAGGAGCCGTTGACGAAGACGAGGACGAGTTGTCTATGATCTTCGGGCCCGACGTCTCCATACTCGGGCAAGGCGATGAAGAAGGCCTTGTCGCCGCGTACTCTTCGGCGTGCTCGATCGACCGGCTTGTCGCGGATACGAGACTGACTTTTCCTGGACCACGACTCTTTTCACAGCTTGACGAATTGAGAACGGAGGTGCAGCGACGGGATCAAGAGCTGCTGGGGATGTCGGCTAAAATGAAAACTCTTGAGGAGCAACATCAGGATTATCAGCGTCATATCGCGGTACTCAAGGAGTCCCTCTGCGCCAAGGAGGAACACTACAATATGCTCCAAGCCGACGTGAGTGATCTTTTCTCTATTTCAACCCTTACGAAAATATACTATAATAAATCCATATATGAATAAATCGTCGTTCCTAACGAAGAAAAGCACATTTCAATAAATCCCTATTTTAATTTACCATTTTTAAAGCACTAGAGAAAAGTAAACTCTTCCAAAACCTGGTAAACTTAGGGTATCGTACCAATGATACCTCAAGTTTATCAGGTTTTGGAAGAGTTTACTTTTCTTTAGTGCTTTAAAAATGGCAAATTAAAATCGGCATTTTTTGAAATGTGCTTTTCTTCGTTGGGAGCGACGAAATATCGAATATAGGAAATCCTGCATGTATGTTACAAGAAATTCTACAACTATCCTACAGAATTTCCTATAGATTTTTAAAGAAAATAAGTTGTGTAAAAAATTCTGTTACGATAGGAAATCCTAGGCAGGATTTTTAGTGGGAAAGATATAGGTTTTCCTATAAGATTTTTTATAGTTTTTCTATATTTTCGTAAGGGTAATTTTGTCTGTCTAAATTCGCATAAGTGAAATCTTAATTATTTCGGAAGTTATTACGTTTTCCACGCACGATTATCACTTATTTTATAGTAAAATTCATGATAATAATTAAATTGGAGGAATTATGTTAAATAAGAATTTTTAATTTACGTGAGAAGTGACTATTCTTCATGTTCAAATAAGTTTAACTTTCACTATTATTTTCATAGTAATTTTTATTAAATACAAACATAATAATATTGACATATTCAATAAGTACACACTAATTCCATTATTCAAAGTTTAAAGATATACAGAAAAAAAATAATACTATATTCACTATATTACATAAATAATAAGTGAATATTCGGTTATTCTACTCGAAAGATTTACTTAATTTATTTTAATAAATCGATTTAGTTCATATTAACATCGAATTTCTTCACATATTCGAATTTAAAAAGATTCTTCTTTCCGACTCCCTCCCGTAGGAAAAAAGCAAGCGTGTTTCCTGCAGATATTTATAATTTCTGCAGATTTTTCTGCCAAACATTTTTGCGCACACTTTACCAGATTTTTGTGGAAATGTTTGCAGAAAAATTGTCTACACTATAATTTCTGCAGAGATTTGCGCAAAATTTTTTCCTACGAGGAGTTACTTTGATGTACAATTTTCTTGGTTTCCAGGTCGAAGAAATGAGACAAAGGCTCGAAGAGAAAAATAGACTTATCGAGAAAAAAACTCAAGCGGCTTTACAAGCGCAACAAGAAAGAAATCGTTTGAATACCGAATTGACTGAGCTGAAAGATCACATGGATATAAAAGATAGAAAGATTAACGTTCTTCAAAGAAAGGTGGGTACTTATCGTCGATTTGCTGAGCTACTTGAAAAAAAAAAAAAAAATACTAAAAGATGACTCTTTAAACGAGTCAGTTTTCGATAAAATATTTTCTCACCTTCAGCACATGTAAAATTGATAAGTTATGAACAAAAGAATTTGATAACACTTGACAAGTTATTATAAGAATTTTTCACCTCGTAAGTTTAAAATCATTTTCTGAAATTGCTTCTTTTATTTTAATTTATTTTATATTCGATTTTATTTTATTGTACGCTTATGAAAGTGAACGACTGATTGCCAAAAGTTTTGTTAACAATTTTTTTGGAACTATTGGCGAAACTATATTGTAAACCATTTCCAGTATTGCCAATAGTTATACCAGCAGTTATGTCTCATTTTCCTAAGGATATATATTTATTACAAAATGATGCATTGACACTCCCTCTTGCAGATAGAGAATTTGGAAGATTTGCTGAAAGAAAAGGACAACCAGGTGGACATGGCGCGTGCGCGTTTGACTGCAATGCAGGCCCATCATTGCAGCAGCGAGGGTGCGCTAAGCAGCCTCGAAGAAGCGATAGGCGACAAAGAAAAGCAGATGGCTCAGCTCCGGGAGCAGCGAGATCGGGCGGAGCAGGAGAAGCAAGAGGAGCGCGAGTTACACGAGCGCGAAATCGCCGAGTACAAAATGAAGATCCACACTCTTGAGTCAGAGGTAAGGGAAAAGTGTAAAGTCTATGAACAGCTAAATCATTTATACACTTGGCCGGCAGAGAAATAATTCTTAAGGGGGCCAGCCTGAGTTTATTTCACTAAAAAACAATTTTTTATTTATGAACTGTAAAAATTTTATTTTAAAT
>JAWWEN010000002.1:2336757-2358503 GCA_035582955.1 Sycophila texana
AACTACTTTTTTCAGCATAACTATATAAAAATTGTTTAAAATGGGCTAAAAAAAATTATTTTTCTTAATCATTATATTACTTAACTATATTAACATTTTTGTAAATATAGAAACAAAATTAAAAAAAAAAAAATTTCAAACATGACCCTACCCTTAACCACTAATGGTCACTGGAGGTCCAGAAGACCTCAGACTAAATTATGACTACGTGGCGAAAAAAAAGCTATTAAAATACAAAAAAGAAGCGTTAAACTAAAGTCACGCTCAGGATGAATCTGAACCTACGAATCTGAGATTCGAATCTATTCGAATATCAGCTAATCGGATATTTGAATCTTTCGGATGGCCGGCGTCCCTATACTTTTAATTATATTATGGCAATATACTATTGTTATCGTTACGTTGCAATTTTACTCGTAACATTAATCTTCCAGATGGCACTTCACGAGGCTAAGAAGGGAGGAAAAGTTGGTGGCGATACTCCTCAAGAGAGGAAAATGATTGATGATCAAAGGAGACAACTGGAGCAGCAGAGGCAACAGGTCGAAGAGAAAGCAAAGAACATTGACATGAAAGCTCGATCAGTGGATGAAAAGGAAAGAGCCTTGCAGAATATGGATCAGGAACTCAAGAAACGCAAAGCGAAAATGGATCAGCTGGAGCAACAATTACAAAAGGTACGTTACGTGAATGGCAATTGATGCAGTTTCTTCTAAAAGGTTATCGCATGCATAAAATTGCTGAAAGGTTCGCTTATCAGTAAAATTAAAAAACGTAATTAAAGTATCCCTCTAAAAATGAATAAGTGAAATTCGACTAGAATAAGTGAATAGTCACTTATTTCACGTTAAATATCTTTCACTTATTGCAGCAAGTGGAAGATTTTTCACGTGTAATAAGTGACTATACACTTATTCTAGTCAAATTTCACTTATTCATTTTTACAGAGATAATCGCTAGAAAATTTAATAATAGGTAGTTCAAAGGTTCTTGAACCAAATTTGGTTTTTTGGTAATGAAACGATCTTATAAAAACTGATGAAATCTCATAGATTGTGGTGCAAAAATCGAATAAGATATGTGATTTCTGCACCCTTTTTATAAGGTTTTATAAGATCGTTTCAATGGGGAAAGTTTATACAGACCAGAATGGTTAATTGAAATTTTAAAAATTACGTATAATAATTTTCGAAGTCTCTATAATTTAATTCTCAGACAATTTCACCTTAGTATAGTGCATGTTAATAGTAATGCATAGAAAAATCTTCTGCAGCAATTTCTGTAAATTTGTCTGTAGTTAGAACTATTACTCCTGCTGAGATTAGAATTTAGTTTCGTAAAAGATTTTGCAGAAAATTCTAAAGTTGTTCCTCTTTTTATTTTCAGAGCGGAGGATCGCCCGACAAGAGAGTCGCCGAATTGCAGAGAACGCTTGAGAGTGCCGAAAAGGAACTTGAAAAGGCTAAAGAAGAAGCTAAGCGCAGCACTCAAGAGACTGAAAGATTGTTGCAACTCGTGCAAATGTCTCAGGAAGAGCAAAATTCTAAGGAAAAACAAATCCGTGACCTCCAAGAGTGAGTATAAAATTTTAACGCTTACATCGAGCAAATTTGCAATTGCAATGTACTATGTGCCTTCTTTTACTTTTTAGAGCACTTAAAGCCGCACAAGCTAAGATAAAAGCTGCAGCGCAGCAGCAACAGGAGGTTGGCTATCATAATACTTCTTTAAATGTTTAATTTAAAAAAAAAAACCTACTAAAAAATTATTATTTTTTTCACACCTCTAGGCTGGAGCAGCTGGTTTCTTAAAAAGTTTCTTCTAAGCACTTTTTGCCACCAGAAAATATACATTCGTTTTAATACTATTTAATACAGGCTTTGCAAAGAAAGAGGATTGATTGTGGCCAAATTCAGATAAAAATTAAGCTAAAAAAAATTCAAGACTACATTGCAAAAAGATACATCCTTTGTATGAATGCTATATACTTTTATTGAAATCAAATTCATCTTGCATATATTATTTACACGAGCAAAGATATGGACCACATGATGGTGAAGTGAAAAATCGGCCGGAGAATAACTATAATATTCTTAGAGTTGATTAAAAAGTTGATAAATACGTAAATAGCTGAAAAATTTGGAGGGTAACATAGTGTGGAAAAAAAAGAAGTTTTCTAACGGAATCAATGAAAGAAAAAAAAACATTTTTCTCGTGCTTTACATCGTCGGTATTGGTGCGCCGAAGTCCTTTTTCCCAACTACACGTAATAAAAAATTTTAAAAAAGAAGGAGAAGGCATCATTTCCTAGAAGAGCTAGCAATTTCATCGTGCATTTAATTATTTATTGAGGCTATTTCTTTCATGAAACAGTGTATAAGAAAATTTGAGTGAATTAATTGGGATAAATTAACGTCTACTACAACTGTTATCCTTTAGGTGAGACATTAATTTGTTTAACAATATTTTTTAGAAAATTACCAGATCTACGGATTACGATTTTTTAGAAAACTTTTAGTAATTAAAAAATCTGTAAATTTTGCAATATTCGAGAAGAAAATAATTTTAGTAATCAAATTCGTCGCTAAAGTTGAGTTTTAATAGTTTGACTTTTTTCATATTTTTACATAAAATTAATTTGTATATAAATAATTTATGATATGTTGAAGTATTATTAATTTAAGGAAAAAAAAAACAGTACTTTAATGTTTAAAAAAAAATCCACGACCCGGAGATTTGGTACACTCCCAACAAGTCGATGTTACTAGTCTAATATTCTTAAATATAAAAATAATATATTTTATTTCAGTTTATTCAATCAAACCAATGCAAGGATAATAAATCACATATAAATAATTCTTCGTAGACTTTGTGTGAATTAATTAAGATGGCAATTAACGAGTGATGAGATTGAAGTGACGGTTCCTATCAGTAGAAAGGTCGCTCAGAATGACTAGAGACTCAAAAAAAAAAAAAAAAAATCTGAGGAGTGACTACACAGATTGTTATTCTAAATCGGTGAGTATTTACCAAACACCGAAAAGAACAGTAACTTTTCTCGCTAACTCATGAACGATCGCTTTGAATCAGGAAGTGAATTTACTTAGGATACGAAAAAAAAAGTATAATCAATTAATTAATTATTACACACGAAAAAAAAAATATTGGATTTCTTATGACGAAGACTTTTCTCAAATCTAAATCAACGAGATCGCGGCTTACAAGATAAAACTACGAATGGATTTCACTGTGGACGAAAGGATTTAATTAAAAGCTGTAAGTAGTAAACGAGTGTGGATCCTGTGGTACGGAGTACTTGAATAATTTTTATTTGCTTCAGGAAAGACTGAACAGCTCTATATTATATTATACATTATAGGCTAATTTAGACAAGCGAAATCATTAAACAAAAAAAAAACGCTTTGATAAAGACAGTCACAAACTGCAAAAGAGAGCAGACATGTACCTGAAGTTCGCTGTTCATAAATCATTGAATCACTCTCTCTTTAAAAAAAAAAAAAAACATTTGTTACATTGCTTCGATTATTTCTTTTCCAATTGAAAATTAACGAAATGTTTCGTCGTTTTAGACATGCTAGGACGTTGAAAAATATTAGGGAATATAGTGACTTGATCAAACTGTGAGCCACACGTTCGCTTTTTATGAATTACAAAGTAATCGCGTTAAATCTGAAACACTCCCGATAAATTGTTATTAAAAAAACTACACGATATCTTTTAATTATTATTATGATTATTTTTGTGTTTTTTGATCGATAAAACGAAAAAAAAACGAAAAAAAAAAAGAGAACGAAATGATTTCTTTTGACTCGACGATTATACATTATACGCTTACCTTATCGACACAAGCGATATGAGTTTTCGTTATTATCGCATTTGTATACGATGCAATCATATACACGCTATCGTCTGTAATGATGAAAAAAGGCTGATACACTTGTTTTTCGAGTCCAATTAGTAAGAGAAATATATTATTATATATCTGGTAAATATAATAAAGTTTACAACCGAATTGATAATCGTCTATGTTAAATATGTGTGATCGAATGTCTGAAAATTTCAATTTTATCATTTGAAAGTTTCTACACTTGCATTTCCATTAAAAAATACCAAAATATCTGACGAGTTTTTTGTTTTCGTAACGGTGGTTATAAATCAATATGCCTTGTTAAATCACTTATAATGTCATTTTATTGAAAAACGCTCAGCCGCGTGCGTAACCGCATGTACGACGACACAATATGTCTATACATACTTTCCTCGGATGCTAATTGTTTATATACTGGCTTTAAATTATTGACGTAATCGCGAGTAACTTTTATTGCGTGGTCCAAAAAAAAAAAAAACAAAGCAACAAAAAACCCTTGAAGAGAATTTAACGAATAAATGAATTAAAAATTTTAGAAAGATTTTTAAAAAAAAAGTTTTATTATTAAACGTCGGATGGTTTATTTACATCCAAAGCAACAGAAGACACGAAATAAAAATAAAAATAATACAAAGTATAAAATAACAAAACCAATAGTTCGCCAGAAAGTAAAGAGCCTATATATACTTATCGCAATAACTTTGAAAGTTTAATTTTTTTGTTCTTCAGATCTTACGTAATTTTTCATACTATGTGCGATCCACAATTTATCATTTTCTTTTTGACTAAAATATACTATATTACATCAATTGTACTTGGAGGAGGTTAAATTCTGTTTCAATTAGAGATATTTACGAGTGATGAAAGTGTAATTTGTTAATTTTCTTTTTTTTAACACGAGGTACAACAAGCTCCTCGTTATTTAATTCTTTATTCAACAATATACATATAAATGCGAAAAATTTTCTTTCAGACTGAAATATTTCGTACAATATAATAATTCCAATGTAAATTATAACACGTGCATAATCATATATATATATACTTATATTACACACAACACTTCCGTCATATCAAATACCTAAATGCCTGCTTTCCTGAATGATAAAAATAATAATAATAATATTCTGTAATAAACAATCAGAAAAAATTTTAATACTTTATCGTTTCCACATAAAGTAAATCGAAAAAAAAATAACAATGATAATTTATTGTTAGTGTTGTAAAATGCGCTAGTGTGTAATATCCACTAGTTCCTGCACAAAATGTAAATGAAAAACAAAAGAAAAATTACAATGACGTCAAAGGAGACATCGATATTCGCAAACGTTTCGAATTACGGAAAAAAATGCGTTTGACAAGTTTAGCTGTTGATTCTTTATAAAAAAAAAGTACCTTAGTCTGTCTGAATACTGTTATATCGACTTGGTAGTTTACTTCGAAGTGACGTTTCACATTGATTATTAAGACTTAAATTTAGTTTCCAAGTGCAGGATGCATATTCAATCTGTTGTAGTTTTCAGGTGATAATAAACCGAAAAGCAAGAAAAAAAAAAAGAAAAAAAAAGAAGAAAACGGTCGTTGAACAGAGTACCCATTTATTTTATTACGATAAAGTTTTCTACGTTGAGGCATTGAACAGTAAGCACTGGCGATTCAATTTAAAGAAAAAAAAATCATTTACGTAGCAAATTGTGCGAGATGAGGCACGATTAACTAATATAATTATTGCATACATGCGAGAAATTGTATTTTTTTCAATTTTCTGATCACGGGTCCAAAAGTCGTCATTGTACATTGTAACTGTATGATATGTATTATTTATATATAAATATATACATGCATATATATATATAGATACATATACATATAAAATAGTAGAAGAACTTATAACGCATGAAAAAATTTATATTATATCGCGTTACTTAAGCAATATGTGTGATTGGTTTTAAGAGGCAAACAGTATTGACGCGAAATATGGGATGATGATTATTATACTAAATAGTAAAAAAAAAAACTAGGCCATGACAGTTTTATCAAGTCCCAATGTACTTAAAAAAAAAAAAACAATAAAATTGTTTCGTATAATTTTTTAAAAAGGAATAATAAACGATATACCTAACGTGAAAAAATTTTAACAAAAAAAAAAAAAAAAAAAAAACAATGTAAAGCAATTACTTAAAATTAGTATGCAAGAGGTTGCGACTTGTTCACATGACAATAACGACTGTTTATTCGGTAATTCTTTTCGATAGACGATCAAATAATTGAGGCTAACACACATACCACACGCAAACACGTACATTGTGAAATGAAATTTACTCACGAAAGAAATTTTACAAATACATTGAAGGGAAGAAAAAAAGGGAGAAACAAATATGTTGGAAGGATTGCTCAAAATACAATTGAATAAAAAACTGTGTCTTTTTGCAGTAGTTACGTTAAAACGATTAATTCTAATAAAATTTAAACGAGAGATAAAGCACAGAAAAACGTTAATTAAACAGGAAGCCCGTAAGTGTGGAGATGTCCAAGCAGAGTAAACGTAGATAATAATTAAAATTATAGATATAAATAAAAAAAAAATTTAGCCTATAAAATATAAATACTGTAAGTAAATGTTAAAATTGAATAAATTTCCTTGATCTTCTTTATTAAAATAAAAAATAAATACGGTATGACAAGTGAATAGTGTGTGTGTGGGACGGAGAACTAGAGAACTTCAGTGAGTGAGATATATATTATATATATATAATAAACTTTCGATGCGATCGTTACATAATTGCATTATTTGCAAATTTAAAAGAAAAATAAAACTCGAGTCTAAGCGCAAATACCAATTTTGACGTAACATGTATATACAATTAATATAGATAATTATAACTTAATTAAAATAAATAAATAAATATTACATTTATTGTTTGCGTTTCTAAGTTAATAAGAATTGTAGGTGACTTTGCGCCGACTTGGGTGTAAAAAAATCTTTTGATTCTTATACATGTGCAAGGGTCATCAATATATCATATCAAGCCTATATCAACGTGTTACGTCGTGATATTCTGAAAAAAAAAAATTAATTATAATATCGTTATACTGAGCTATAAAAATTGTTGAATGAAAAGAAGCGTATATTCTGTTGTCGGTTTTTTGCTCTGCATATATATAAACGAATAAATCATACCGTCTTATGCGTTCTTCCTCACATATATTTTTCCATTTTCTTCATTTATTTTCAGATCCATCATTCTATATACCCAACAATCACTAAAGGAATTGCAAAAAATATTAAGTATATGTATAAAATAAACCAAAAAATCGTAAATCGACTATCTAAAAAAAATGACATTTATTAGAAATTGTAACAATTTATTAGGGCTTCGAGCTAATGCAGTTAATTTTCATTCAATTAACAAAAGAAAAAAATTAAAAAAAGAATAATAAAAATGAATAAACGAAAGAACAGAATAACATTTTTATCGTGGACGAGGCGACATTTCCATTGAATTCCTTGTTGACTTGTAATAGTATTACAGTTATTATGATAAAATCAATTATATTAATTCTTAATATTAAATAATAAAAACAATAACAGAAAATAATATTATATATACATATATAGATGCTTAAATAATAATATAAATAAATATATTTATTGATATTAATAACGAGAAAAAAAAATTCATTAAAGTATATTATACGTATAATCCGTATAAATTTCTATTTGATTGCATTATCACATTGTAACCATTACTGTACTTAATTAATATCTAAATTTGTACTTTCATTATAGTTTTCTCTATATTTTAAACTACTGCTCACACTCGTATTTTGATAATTCTGATATTGTTCGTTCATTTTGAAGGTTCAATTAAATTTTATTTCATCATTTTGTTTTTTTTTTCTAATTCAAGTACTGTTCGTCGCGAACAAGCATATACATCGCGTATAAGAACAATAAATATTCTTACGCACGTGACTAAATCCTGTACTCCTCTTTCAACCCCTTCCCCCTCCACGCGCGCACACACACAAACACACAGACACACAAAAAAACACATCTGTGCACGCGTTTGTCGCATTATTTTAAATCAAATGTTTAAATAAAAAAAAAACTGTTGTATAGTGCGTATATATCTACCAACTTGCATCAGTTTGAATATTTTTCACTTCCTACAAAAATTAAATAATTTAGTATGTTGTGTAAATAAAACTATATGACATACAAGTCGCCACTGTACGAGAATAAAAAAAAAGAAAGAATTTGTTCGAATATTCATGCATAATTATATATATGCATCTGAGTTATGCGTGTGTGTCTTTATGCAGATGTGTTTATACATAATATGATTTATAAATATACATACGCATAAAATAAAGCTAAAAAAGGTGCATGGATGTATATAAATTGCAAACGAATGTAAAGCACTAACAAGAATTAATTAAGTCACGCTAGAATTGAGAAAATGTAAGTATTTCATAAGACCAAGGAGTATGAGCGTTAACTCCAGTTCAAATGCAATTAAATTTAAGTACACGTAAATGATTTATAAATGAAGAATTAAGAGCTGTTACGAATTTGTCGAGAACTTAATAATTGTGTAATTATACTAATGTATCACATTTTTGTATTGAAAATGTTTAAATAATTTTATAACTTTTATTTAGTAAAATAGCATTGTAAAATTACTTAATAAATTTTTAAACAATAAAGCGATACACTAGTATTTTATAATTATCGACGTCTCGACAAATGTGCGAGCCCTTAACTTGCGTGCGTTAACTATTGCGTTCATATGTGAAAATAAATCGATCATCGTCACACATGCGTAAAATGCAGACTGGTAAGAGTGTGTACTAAGCTTAAATTGATTAATTATAAATATAAGAAAAAAATATGTTGTTGCAACTGCCATGCTGTGTGCCATTATATCAATGCGAATCTCTCTTAACGAAAAAGATAAAAATTTTGAAAAAAAAAAAAGAAAAAGACATTTAATTACCGCTACTCATCATCTCGTCTCTCTGTCAACGTATACACTTTAAGTTATGTAAAAAAAAATAAAATAAAATAAAATAAAACAAAGTTTAAAGTATTACGCGAGATAAATTAAGAAAAAGGACTGTCAATTTAAACGCGTCGACTGTCTCATATCTTGTTGCGGCTTCGGACAGGTCGATGATAAAAAAAAAGAAAAGAAAAAATAAATAAAAAGAAAAAATGGTTGTCCTGCTGACGTATATTTGCTTATGAACTACTTAGTGGTCCATAGGTGCGTGACGGTGCCATACGGTGAAGATGATAGCGTTTTACAATGACATGCACACTAAAAAAAAATGTACTCTGCCATGCAATGTGAGTGGATTAAGAATTAAACGATTGTCGTTAAAAAAAAATTTTTTCTTTTCAAACTGCGATATGCATTTGCACGTGACGAGTTAATCAAGTTGTAATGATAATATTATAACACTTTTCTGTGGCAGGGTTGCGCCATTGTTGGATATAGTCAATAGTCGGTTAAGAACGAAAAATTTTAGTTTTAATTTTTTTTTTTTTATATATTCGCGCTTTCAACTGGATAATTATCAACGTTTTTCGTATGTTTTTTTATTTTTTTTTTTACTTTTTTTCGCTGATCCGTGATTTTGATAAACTGCACGTGTAATCATGTCGTCACTTGGAAAATTTATAGGTTCATTCAATGTCGTTACTCGTATTGTTTAATCATATAAAGGAAATGGGCAATGTAAACAATATAGTTGGCAAACTATGAAAGAATTGTGTATTGATGTGTGTAATTACAAAGAAAAAAAAAATAAAAATCGTTGATTCATCATAGTTTCAAGCACAATAAGAGTAGTAGGGCCAAGCACAATAAAATTCGGCCAATACGTTGTAGACAGCGATCTTCTAGAGCAACAAGTCATATAGGTGAAAAAATAGATAGTAAAATATTAAATAAATGCATATTGTCTATTGTTATTTTTTTTTTCATTTATACTTTAAAGACCTTCCCTATTTTAATTATATATTTTTATAGTTTAATCGCATTATAACGTTAATTTGTATATTTGATTAAAATTTAATTTTTATTGAATCAAATTAATTTAGCAATAAATCATTCATTGCAATAGACGTATAAACTTTTTTTATAACAGAGGGTAAATAGAAAAGTATACAACTACACAATACCTAGGACATACAAAGATATTTTTATTTTTATGTTTTTACGTTATACAATACACTGAAATAAATATGATGATTAACATAAATAATACATTATTAAGTTTTTTTAAATACATTTACATAAATGCAAACATTATAAACATTTGCAAAAATATCAAGGTATTTTTCGCATAGTGAAAACATATTTGTTTATATATTTTAATTTTTACTCAAACATTACCAATAATTGCTTCTGTAAATACTTATAATCACTGATCTAAATAAGTTTGTTGATTTTTATTGGAATAGATTAATGATAACGTATAAGATTATTATATATTTTTTTTAAATAAACATTATATAAGTTTCCTCAAAAAAAAAAAAAAAAGCGTGGATAACAAGAAAGAGAAAATTGATAGTTTTGTGTCTAGCGCACCATTAAATCAGGTATAGTATCATTTAAAATAACATTAAATTATTTTAACTTGAATACTTTATATTAATATATTATCTTTTTTATAAACTTAAAATCATTTTCAAACAATTTTTCTTCTAGAGTCAGGAATGGAATTACTTGGCAGTATTTTGCTTGTTTCCGTGGAAAATTTGTTAACAAAATTGTTAACAAAATTGTTAGCAAAATTTTGCTTTCTATAAAACGAAGCATAGGTATATATAGAGGAGACAGATACCAGTATGGCAGATTTCTGTAACCATGGGGTTTTACATCCCCTACCATGGACTAGAAAAATAAAAAATTGAGCTGGATTAACTGGTTTACGAGTTTACGGTTAAATATTAGTTTGTTAACGAGAATTTTATATCTTTCCCATTTTTAACTTCTTAAAGTAAGCTGACTTATTTTCTCAGGTATAGATTATATTTGCCATAAGCGATAACTAATAAATTACACTAACGTTACATAGAATAAAATAATATTTAACATTAAACGTAATGAAAACAATTATTTTATTTAAATTTTAATGAGACTTGCATTTAATTAATTATCAATAGAAAGAATGACTGCAATATTTCATACTCATAAAGAATTAAGCTTACAAAGTAGCGTAGGTTGAACGATATAAAAAAAAAAAAAAATCATCAATACACAAAATATTCAGTCATTCGCTTTCTTTTTCCTCTCGTCTAAACCACTATACTTATCTGTGATCGTATATAAATTTACCACAAAGGGGAGTGATAAAACTTGAGGTCGAGATGACCACCCGCAGTCTGCGAATTATCGATCTCGTCTTTGGGAGAAGACGGTGGCACCGATGTATTTTCATCCTTATTTACATCTTTGGATAAAGAGTCTACTTCGCTTTCGTCTGCCGATGTCAATCCTTGCAGGGCTTTAGTTATAGATTCCAGTTCCTTCGAGGAGGCATCGTCGTTAGGATCCGCAATATATTGCGGCACACTCTTTAAGCATCCCAATGATTCGTCAACAACTTCCGTTTCTCCATCGGCGTCGGTCTCTACATTCTCAGCTGAAGAGCTGTCGCTCTTTTGCTTATCATCGTCTTCGCTGAAAATGTTCAAGTTGTTCGGTCGATCTTCCCTTCTTCTCCTTCTTGACATTGGTCTGAGAAAATAGAAAAATAAAGAGATTCATCAACGAGAACGCAACATCTCGCACCTTAAAATGTGCATTTTCTTGAAATGGCTTCCCAACAATTGCAGTTTGACGTAAAAATAAAAGTATATACATTTGGTTTCGCATTTAAAGGCAGCGTCTTTGAGTAATTACACGTGTATTATTAACGTGTATAAGTGTGTAAATTGTAAGAAACTTAATTTTTGACTTTATCCTATTAAAAAGATATATCTTTTAGTAATTAATTTTTGACTTTATCCTATTAAAAAGATATAATCTTTTAGTAATTAATTTTTGACTTTATCCTATTAAAAAGATATAATCTTTTAGTGTTTCTCTTACGCCAACAAAATAACCGGATGTCATTCGTAACAGTTTTAACATTAGAATCTTAGAAATATAATATAATACTTATGCTTATAAAATGGTTTTTGCTTTCTTTTTTCTATAAAGCACGTGGAATTTAATGGAGGACTATATAAATAAAAAAAAAAACAGTGAATGCGTGCAAAATGTGCTTGAACTTTAATAAACATAAAAGAATACAGCGAATACAATAAACAATGTTAAATAAATAAATAAATAAAATAAATTTATTTAGATCCTTACAAATAAAAGTAAAAAATGTATTTACATAATAGTGTTGACTGCATAAAAAATATTGCGAATGGTGATTTCACCCTTGTAAAATTACATTTCTACGTTTATATTTTACATTTTTTATGCAATCATTACAATTATTACAAGTCACACTTTTTTTTCCGAAATGAATATAAATGTACACAAATGCAAAATTATATATTTCGTGTGAAAATGATCTTCATTTTCCTTTAGCGAAAATAAAATAAATTAGTTGCAAAGCATGCCGAGTATTTGTTAACTTGCGTTGAGTTACAAAAAATACAGTGCTAATAAAATAATGATATCTAACATCTAATACTTTCATGTATAACTTTTTAAGTAATTCCCTTTTCATTCCGTAAAAATGCTAAAAATGTATTTCGTATCACAAAGTAAGTTGTTTTCTTAAAACTCAATGTTTTCAAAGTCATGCCAAACTCGTAGTTTATTAAAACTTAATCACAACAGCTAAAACATGAGCAGTGTAATTAAAAACAATAAAATTAACTAATAAACCACTCTTAAGTACTCTGGTTCCTTAGATTTAGAATCTTCTCTTTTTGGACAAATGTCAAATCAGGACATTCAGCAATTAATTTTAAGACCACTCATAGTTTGTAAAAAGTGTATAAAACGTTTTTTCGTTAGATTTCTCTTTTAAAAATAAATCAACTTTTTTATTTATTGAACAAAGTATAAAGTATAATAAAGAAAATTGTAGATAGTTCTCGATTTTACAAAAATTGCACGAAAATAATCACAGTGTTTGGAATTATTAAACTATGAATCCCATCAAAACTATAAAAATATTAAGGTAGGTCTACCAACTAGGCTAGACAAATGTCATTGTTTATAAAAAGATTAATGTTATCAATAAGTATACATAATTAAGAAAGCATTTTGTAATTTCCTTATTAAATAAAAAATATTATTTGAACATGATTTAAGGTTTAAAAATCTAGGGAAATATAATAGCATTATGATGAAAGAAATTTTGCGTGTTTTGTTTCCTTTAATTTCTGTATTAAACTTATGTGACTTACGTCTATTGAAAAATTTTGCAGCTCTATCTTAATTGTTTTTCATTTTTAAATAGGTACACCAATTTTAAATTACCTTAGAAAAGCTTTTTAAAAAAATTGTTGTTTTAATTTACAAAATTCATATCGATACAAAAACTAAAGGAAGATAAAATTACTTTTAGTATAAATTAAGTGTATTAACTGTATTTAATAAGGAAACAAAATATTTTCTATTTACATTTATTAATGATATTGATCCCTTTCTAAAAAAAGACTGATTTGTTTAGCATAGTTGGGATAGAACTACCTTAAAGAATACCTGATTTTACATTCCCTATAAAGATAATATAAATTCTATGATTTTACACTTTTTTGGTTGCTTTTCCACATTTAACGTTGGTGCTTCTTCGTGTTACAAATTATGATAATATAGTGCGAACTGGTATCAGGTAAGGGTGCATAATCTCAGTTGTCATTGTCAGATATTATAAAAAAATTTATAATCACATTTTATTAAACCTAAAAAAATCAGAATTAAAAAATAAATGAAATAAAAATGAGATATTTTAAATGTAAATAAAAGAATAGAAATAAAAAAAATTAAAGAATTTAAAAGGACTTAATATCTCAAATCATACGTGTAAAATATGTCACTTTGTTTGGTTTAAGAAATCAAACCTGCTCTGTTTGCCTTAAGAAGATTATTCTCAATATTATTATAATTGTTTGTAACTTTTTCAGGAATATTTTAAATATTTTACATACAAATTATATTTATAATAACTAAAAATTTAATATATTTTTAAGTCTTGGCCAAAGCTGATCTGATTTAAATTTTTTATTAAATATTTTGCTAGATATCTGTTACTTACTCATATAACAAACCGTTATTATGTAAAAACTAACCTTGAATCAGCTGCTGTTGCTTCAGCGGAAGTATTATGTATTATCTAAAATGAAATTATTTTTTGTTTCAACCATTCTCAATATATACTGTAAGCAAAGACTGAATTTAGGCGACAAATTGTATTTAACATTTTTGTACATATAAGGAATTAGCTAAAAGCCAATCTACTATTTTAGTATCGTTTTTTAATCTCATTTTTCAATACTAATTGTTTTACATTAAATTAATATTGTTTATACATTTTTTTGAAACATCATATAATAGTACATTACATAACAAAGGGATAAAGTTGAGGATTTTTCCTGCAGATGAGTATTACTTGGGCAGTGAACACCCAAGGGAATAATTGAACTTATTCTTGCATTGTATATAGCATTTTATATTCTTCTCAACTGTAAAACCATTTTATTGATTCGGAAAGTAGAATTATGTTAAAATTGTATTTGTAACAAATCTCATCTTAAAAAATAACTTGATAAATATGTCATTTTTAATTTTAATTTTTTTTTGTCCCACATTTCAGGACAATAAAGTGGTCTTGCAGGTGAGTCGGGAATAAATTATTAATATGTCAATTGTTGTGTGATAAAAAATCTATTAAAATTCTAATGCTTCTAGGCCAAAAAGTGTTAATTATACTAGTTCATTTAATTGTTCAAATAAATAATTTTTATGTAAAATGGTGCCATTAAAAGTCACTTACGTTAGCCATGGAACAAGGTGGTCGTGATGCTGCATACCTGCCATAAGCACTACGTGTTATAGGTGTCCCATTAATACTGCATTGTTAATATTAAAAAGGTAGCAATTAATGTATTATAATAAAATGCTATTAATTAAAGTGACATTAAATAGTTTAACGATTAATATTCACGGTCTGCTGTTATATATATATTAATAATTAATAAAGAGTATCGGTAAAGTTATTGATACCTGTTGTTTTTTGTGGAGTAAACATCTACATTATTGTTTGACTGTATCTTAAGGTCTACAGATTGTTTTTGAGGAGAATACGGGCTACTAAATCTATTGGTGCTTTGCGAATTTTCCATTTCTAATAAAATTTAAATAAATATATAACATTTGTACATTCTAAATTAAAAAATGAATATAGAATAAATATCTACCATCATCGAAAAATCCTTTAAATACCACAAATTTATTATTTTGTGGTATAATTGATGACAGTCCAAAATGCTTCATAAGAAATGACAAAAATTTATCAGACGGACGATCAATTGCCAATTTGATAGGCTGCAAATTTTCTTCCTGCAAAAAAATGTAATTTATGTTTCAAATAAGATTAATCCTATTTCTTATGACACTTACTCTAAGCATATATTGATAGAGTTCGATTCCTAAACCCATGCGTTGCTGAGATTCATGAATGTAAAAGTCTAAAATGCAGCGAGGCTTAAGTTGATAATGAAGACCGTTTTCATCAAACATAAATAGAGACTTTGAGCCAGTCTTCAAAAGTCCTACTACACTACCCAATCCACTAAAAGAAATATTAGTAAGATTTATTGTAAGAAAATGTAACAAACAATCTGATTTAATTTTAATACAATATTTACTTGTTTCCTTCTTTATCAACCATAAGATAAACATTATGATCTGTATCTCTAAGCTTAATTGCGCTAGTAATTGTTCTATTTAGGCCTTGTGCCTTGGCTGACCCTTCTCCGATATCATCCAGTATCCTAGTTAATAATCTTTGACATTCACTAGAACAAATGAAAAATAATTTTGTTTATTATACATAATCATAATTAGTAAAACAATTAACTTTACTTTATAGTTAATCTGAATATTTATACATACTTGAATTCTCGTCTGTCTCCTCTAAAACCTTCTGGTATTAAAGTATGTGTAATTTTATTAATTCTTTTTGGCAATAAATTGTTAACATTAAATCGAAAGTCCATAGTTTATGATTTAATACTAAAGTAATATATTGTAGAGATTCTGAAACTAAAAGCACAATTAATGTTACTAAATACTGCGTACATTGAAAATAAATGTATTTTTAAACATCGATATAACATAATCGTTATTAAAAAAATTACCAGGGCAATATCAAAATTGTTTTATGGTTCAATGTTTACAATATAACTTGATAATTTTAACCTTAAAAAAGAAAGATTCCTTGAAAAAATAAGAATTTTCTAAAAGCCATCGCTACTTTATGATAGAGAGTCAATGTGAGAGGCTATATCCTTTCATTCAAAAGAAGCAGTAAACACCACTTGTTAATTTAGTGAATTGAAAAAAAAAAATGACATAAACCTTGTCTAATGGTATTGTTTAATTCTCAAAACTTTTCCTTTACTATTACTCTAGAGTATCCTAGATTTCGTCTAAAGTGATTTTAATAAAAAAAAAGTCCTTCACATTTACTTCTCTTAAAAGAAATATAAAATTAATTATTAGCGTAAAATTGTTGATATAAAAAGGTTACACTGCAAACTAACTCACTTGTCAAATATCGCGAGTTTTATAGGTTGTGCTGTGTGTTCTGCTTGAAAATAAGCGAAGGAGGTTAAGCCAGTAGTAATAGTCGTGAATGATCAGTCATCAGCAGCAGGGAATAACCAAATGTATAATCATGACAGCTTCACTGAACGTACTGATATTTCAGAGTTATTACAAGCACCAATTTTTATTAAAGAAGGATTCTAGCGTTAGCACTGAATTGACAAGACCGCACAGTAGACAGTAGTACAGTACATCACTCACGCTAATGTTAGTGTACACATACACACATACACAAATACTTGACTTAGTAGTTTACTATAGACTCTATTGGTCTACGTCAACTAAGCGCTGGCCAGAATAAGTAGGATAAGATGATGATGAAGGCAGATTATGGGTACGATCCGTCATCCGTGCGATAGTACAGCTATTTTTATTCCACTGCTCCAGTAACCACAAATTAGTACCGCTCTACCGCCGACCACAGCGTTTTGACTTTTTAAGCTTACTTCTTACAACCTTCTTTTCCAGCGAATCGATAAAAGCAAAGACTCCAAAAAGTCGGGGCTTCGTTAAAATGTCCCCCTTTTGAGTGTACATACAATTGGAACGAAGTTTCTTATTATTATTATGCTGATCATCATATTCTAGGAGTCATTGTTACTAAATGTAACAATTTTAGTTTTCACAGTATAGTATGACTTGAATTACTGATGAGTAAAAAAGTTAATTTTGTTATATAAATGATCAAAAATGTTCAAAAGTATTTAAAAATATTAAAAAGTATTAAAAGATATTTCTAGTCTACTCGACATAAATTATTAGCTACATTTTTGAACATATTCTTAAACAAAAATGATCATAGGATTAATTTATAAACAAAGTAAATATAAATAAACATTTATAAAAAAATAATATGAATGAATACTATGAAATAATTAAAGTACTTTTTCAAATTCCAATTTCGTTAAATGATTTTTTTTTTAATTATTTATAAATGTTAAAAACTGTTGTTTTTTTTTATTATACTCACTAAAAATACAAATATTTATTTTTCTTTAAAAATATTTAAAAGTTTAGATGGTTTTTATAATATATTTTTAAACATTTTTTAACAAAAATTATTTCCATCAGGAATATATAGTGTCTTTTTTATTTGGTACTATCAAAAATATATTTAGAAATTAAAAAAATCTATGTATCATGTATACACTGAAACCATAATAAAAAAAAAGACAATTACTGCGATAACTACGGTAATATATTGATTTTGTCACGAAATTTCGTATGATAAAGCCTCAAATGTAGTAGAACAATTAAGCAAAAAACTGTGTGACAAAATTTTATTTCTTGTATCGATATTCTATTGACTTTCGGCATATCTTAATTCGAATAATTATATTTATACTCTCATATAATAATAATTATGTACATATATATTTATATTTATAATTAACAATACGTAGTTTGTATTTACAATAAGGTGAAGAAGAGTGTCTATAAATTGGTTTCTTCACTCTCAGAAATATTTTGTAAGTCTTTCGATTCTGTCAAGCCAATAAAGTAGGTCGTAACGAAACCTTTTGGCTTTACCCATGTTTCACCTCGAAGATAACAGTAGATTCCTTCTTTCTCAAGAATTTCGGCTGTCTCTTTGGTTACCTACGGTAAAATAATTAATATTTAATCAATTAAAAAATGAGTGTATCTTAGCATTACGTAAATTAGGAAATTAGGAAAAGAGTATTTTTGAATTTTTTTTTATGTGCGAAACTTCATATAAGCTTCCAAAGCTTCATAAGAAATTATATCTGCCCGTTGAAATCTTCTATCTTCTCCTGTAATAAACAAAAGAAATATAATAAAATTACCTGAATTTTTCCTGGTACTCCGGTTGTATCCATTCTCGAAGCCATATTTACGGCATCACCCCAAATATCGTACAGAGGTTTCTGAGCACCCACAACACCTGCTGTTACTTCTCCGTGCGAAATCCCTATTCTTAATCTAATTCGCAAGAAAAGAAAAAGTAAATATTAGTGAAGACGTTAATGCGACTTTAATTGACTTTAGTTTTTTGTCAAATATGTTTACAAAGTAAATTAAAAGTAAAGTTAAATATTAAACAACAGAATTTCTTCATTAGAATAGCTGTAAATAAATGCGGTTTACTTGTACGATTTCGTAGATGTTTTCTTTTGATTCTCCAAAGTCGCCATCATTTCAGCCGCAAACTGAACCATGAGACTGACTACGCTGCATTTTATTTCAAAATCATAAGCATTGTCACCATGAGTCGAATGGCTTCTCGATGCATCCAAGCCACATGCTGCCATGTAAGTGGTTCCTTCGTACATTAATTAAAAATAAAATGATAAACAAAAATAAATAAATAAATATTTCGAAGTTATATATATATACTCTCGGATATTCTCGATTTACAATAATTGACATCCAATTACCTGCTAACTTTATTTTCTCGATCCGACGCATGTAATGTGGCTCGAAAAGCAGCTTATCGAATTGACAAATGATTTCATTGAAATCTATCAGCATGTTTCTTTCGTCGATCGATAAATCGGTTAACGTTGCGAACATCACCGCTACGTGCTCGTGAGCCTCATGATACAATGTGTTCTCTTCGGTTCTATCCATGTTTAAGTAGAAATCAGCTAAATGTGTAAATGATTTTTTTAAAAACCACTCCGTTGAGTGCATGCATATATACTCGAATTTAATTTCAATATAATAAGCAATTGATGACTTACTAACGTGTTCTGGAAGAATATTCGTCAACAACAATTTATTCGCAATTCTAGTATGAAACGCTTCGTCCTGTTCTTTCGTTAATTGACGCTTCCATTGATAATCCAGTCTGTTGAGATATTCTGCCTAATAAAGATTTTATTGTCGCGATTTGATTAATTTAAATAAATTTGTACAGAGTTATCTTTTAAATTCCATATAATAATTATTTTTTTTTTTTTAAATTATTTATTGGTTTTTATTCTACTTGTAATAGATTAATAAGACAGTGGAATACTCTTTTCTTTGAGTATTTCTAATATTACTGATATTAATTATTTTACTTTACTTGTGTTTATTAAACTTGTTTTTCTCATTTTATGTAAAAGGACTTTATAGAAAGTTGCACGATTAAAATAAATATTATTAATAAGTGAATAGTGACTCGAACGTTCGTGTATGGAAGGTTCTGATCATCATAATCCTAAAAATTTTTAAATATTACCTGACGATCGATTAAATGTAGGGAAACTGTCAAATATGCTATAGACAGGGTATGCGCCAGCTGCTCCTCGAGGTAGGGATTCCACATTTCATCGCTAGACTGTGATAAATTAAAAATGTTAATAATATTTGTTTGAAATGCTAAAGGTAGTATATATAATTTTTTTTATTTATTTTTATATTTCACCATAAATATAGAAGATCTGTAGTCCCACACGTTCCACGCGTAAAAAGTTGCAATAGACACTCCGGCACATAGTTTTAAAATAAAATGAATTCGCAGGAATAAAAAAGTTGTTAAAATTGTCAGCGAGCAAGTGTCGGTCAATTGCTGAAATCGATATTTAAAAAATCAAAATATCTGCAGTCATAGATAATCGACAGATTTATTAAAATAGATCCTTACCCATGGAGTAACGAGGCATTTTGTGCTCATTCTTTTTACTTCCGATATAGTAGACGTTATGTTATTTTCGCTATGCACGACTTCACCCTTGCATTCCAACTGTAATTAATATTTTATAAAAGTACATTAAATTTTGTATTTTCGGCATTTATTACAGTCACAGTGAATTTAAAACATTTACCAATAAACTGAACACGGTAGTTACTGCTGTCATTGCAATAATCAGAAAATACAGAGCTATCCTCAAAATTTCATTCCAAACAATCTATTTTTTTTTTTTTTTTAAGATAAAACATTATGATTATTAATGCAAAATAAATCATAGTTTTGTTATATTTAAAACAATACCTTTACACTAGTGTCGTAAAAAAAATGTAGAATCTTATTGGACGGTTTCTGCTTTGTACTATTCTCACTGTCGTCGTACAATTCTTTGTGGCTGCACCATAAAAATTGAGTCCACGTGATCGGAATTAGGATAACAATTATTACTAATGCAACTGTATAAGTTATGATTGTTTTAGGAAATAGATTCCATAAGCTGCAACAAGTTCAGCAAGAAAATGCATAATAATTCTTAGTGGTAAGTATAAGTAAATTATAGTTTGGCTGATATAATTATATATTAATTATATATATATGATGTTTTAAAACGAACTTGTGCGAGTTTGCAACAGTTGGCGCGATAAGTATGAATCCAGTAAAAATGATAACTACAGCCGCACAAGCAATGTAAAATTTAAAAAGTGGATCCGGCTCTCGTAAATACGGTATTTCCCAATTCCATTGTGAGAATGTTAAAAACAGAGGGTTGACGTTATCCCACTTGCTCCATTGTCTGAAAATTTTTCACATATAGCATAATAATTGTATTTAAATAAATTAATAAAAATATCTATTAAAAATTATAAAAATACGAAGTATACTTACTCCCACTTTGTAAGAGGCATTTGTTCAATAGCTTTTTCCATCTCGGCATCGGCCGCTTTTACCATCAAGTGATAGTCGCGTAAACCAGAATCCATGAATTGAGTTCTTCTTCGAAAACTAGAAGCGGACACCTCGACTTGATTGCTGAAACATAAGGTTGTAGATTTTTATAATAATTTGTATTGAATCGAATATACGGGAAGTCGAAAATATTGTGACGTTAAACCATTTTGAAGAGCTTTCTTTTTTCGGAAGTACCGGAGATGTCTTCTCGGAGGCAGCGAATGTGCATCGTAGAGATATTGTCTAAAAAAAAGTTTTAATTAATTACCTCCAGTATATGAATTATTTAATTAAACTACTCGCAGTTTAACATTTTTATAGAGAAATTTCGGTAGTCAAGACTCCACTGAGAAAAAAGTCAAAAGTAAATTTAACTATACACCCTAGTAAACCGGAATATAGTTAATTTTACCAGAATTAT
>JAWWEN010000002.1:2364474-2377727 GCA_035582955.1 Sycophila texana
TTACAGTAAAATTTGCTATTCATTATCGCAATTTTTTTTTATAGTTCCAGTTTGTCCTCGCTTTAGGGAAAACTATACTAATTTTTAATGGAAAATTTTTCTCCGTGTGGGTATTGTTGGTTCGGTGGGTAAGGGTGATGTCGATTTGGAATTCAGCGCTTTGGCAATTTTTATTTAAAATCGTAATTAATATCTTGTTAAATAAAATATATAAAATATAGTCTTTAAAGGGTGCATATTGTCGGTTCGGTATTCAGAATTTTGGCAGTGTTTTTTCTCAATTAAAATCGTAATTAACGTCTTAGTGCGGTCAATGTCTGAGCTGACATCGTTTTCAAGCAGAATCTCAGAGTCGACACCTTTTTCGAACAGAATACACTCCACACTGTTGAAAATCCGTTCAATTCTAAACATTATTTTAATGTTTAGAATTGAACGGATATAAAAAGAACATTATTTTTGTGTTTTTAGGGAAGTAGGTCCAAATTGAACATAATTTTTGTATACTAATTATTACTTTATATACATGAAGATAATAGGACACAAAAAAGCGTAAAATAAACAAATTTATTGTGTAATCTTCTATCGAAAGACATAAAACCCAAAATTTTTAACGGTGCAGCAAGTCTTTTTCAGCAGCAGTAGCTTTTAGAACGTGCATATTATCAGTTTTTTATTTTTCAATTAAAATATCTTAATTATCATCTTATTAAGGGCAAAATCTGAGTTGACATCTTTTTCAAGCAGAATCTCAGTCGGCACCTTTTTCGTGTACAATATACGCTTCAGCAAATCTTTTTCAACAGCAGAATAGCTTTAAAAAGAAAATGAATAAACGTCGGTTCGGCGGGAAAAGCTGCGTGTCGATTCAGATTTTGCTTGATGAAGGGGTGTCAATTCAAATTTTACACACTGGACACTTTTTTTTATAATGTAAATCATAATTAATAACTTCTGTATAAGCAAAATCTGAATCGATATACCTTTCCCAATAAAAATCTCAATCGACACCTTTTTCAAGAAAAGTATACGTTTAAAAAAAATCTTTGTTTTACGTATTTCGATAATATGAAATTATACAAAAAAATATTTGTTCAATGTACACTCTTCTTTGCGTTTCCTTTAACACAGAAAATGTTGAAAACAAATTTTTAAAAAATTAATTAATTATTTAATTTCTTAAACGAGCTAATGTAAATTTACATATTGTTAACAACTAAATATTAACCTAAACATAAGCGCACTACAACGAATACTTTTTTCCACCGAAGCATCGATATATCAATGTGTATCTCCGAGTCTTCATTCTATACACGAGTTCTCCTCTGCTTTCAGGGTCAACGACCGCATCATCTCGGCGAACGGCGTGTCGCTGGAAGGCGCGGACTACGGGGCGGCGGTGCGCGTCCTGCGAGACTCGGGCGCGACGGTGCTACTCGTGGTGCGCCGTCGGGCGGCCGGCCCGGGGCCGGCCAGTCCCGCGGGCCCGGCGTCCCACGGCAATGCCTCCACGGGCGCCGCGGCGCCGCCGCTACCGGCCGGCCCCCAGACCCACCGGCTCAGCCTCACCCGAGCCAGCCGCAAGGAGGACTTCGGCCTCGTGCTCGGCTGCAGGCTGTACGTGCGCGAAGTGACCCGCGAGGGCACCGGCGCCAAGCCCGGCGACCTGGTCACCAGGATCGCCGGCGTGCCCGCCGAGAACATGAGCCTCAAGGAGGCGCGCAAACTCATGGACCAGAGCAAGGACAGGCTCTCCCTCGTCGTGAGCCGCGAGCCCGACTCGGCCTCCAGCGGCGCCTCGCCGACCGACTTGCCACCCGCCAAATCCGGCCTGCCGAGCGCTCCCGACACCGCCGGCCACTACAGCAGCCAGAATTTGTATGTGCCGCCTCCCACGCGGCAACCGCCCGTGAACCCTTCGAGCCCGGCGCAGTCGGCGAGCGCCGAGCAGCAGGACAAGAGCAACCTGGCGCCGAGGGGTCGCTCGCGCGGTCCCTTGATCGACTGCTCCCTCAGTCAGCTGGATCTGCCGGCCACGCCCACGCAATCGCTCCAGACGCAGCAGCCGACGCAGGCCCAGCAGCAGCCGCAGGTGGAACCGCCGAGACCGCCGCCTCCCAGAGCAGAGGGTACGGGTTTTTTTTTTTTGGAAGTAATCTATGCTGTATTGCATAGGAAATCTTAGTATATTTGTCGATACCATATTTTTGATTGTACTAAACAATAATATGGTAATATGTGCTATTTTCATTTATTTAGTTTAGTTGTTCATTTATTTTAGTGAATTTTATATTTAATAGTACGCTATATTTAATAACAACTTGAGCAATAAGTCGTAAGTCGTTTCATAGTATAGTTAAAGTTATTGTATCCAATTCTGTTTTTTTACAGTTACTTTCACTATAAATTTTGTTTTTATAAGATACTATAAAATCTGTATGCGGTATTATGCCATATTTTATGGTACTTTGATAGTAACAGTAACTATATTTTTTTTTTAGTGTGTCTGTCGAGTAGATTAACTAGGAGAGCCTCTGAACTCCGGATCACCGATTTGGATGAAACTTTGGATATCGTTTTTTTATAGAAAACTATATTTGGTACTATAGTACCAAATAATGAAAGAATCCACTGTTAGTTTAATCCCATCGGCCTTTATTTAGCAGATATAGTTCGTTTTGTTAACATTGCAGCTATACCTATATCTACGATTTTTTATTCATTGCGCAACTGAACAATGTTAATCTTTCTAGTTATATCTGCTAAATAAACTAATGGTGGTTTCTTTCATTATTTGGTACTAGGAAACAATATCCAAAATTTTCATCCGAATCGGTAATCCGGAGTTCAGAGGCTCTCCTAGTGAGAGAAATGCTTTAGTAGATTACTATACTGTTTCGAAACACAGGGACAGACTCGACAAATCAAAAAGTTTACTAGAAAGTATTTTACTAGAAAGTAAAATTTGCTAGACTTTCAGTAGCTGAACTCTCAGTAAATTTTATTATAAGTCTAACAAATTTTACTAAACTTTCAAGTAAAATTGTTTATTTGTCGAGTCTGTCCCTGCGTTTCAGAACAGTATAGTAATTTTACTGAAACATTTCGAAAATTAGACATTCGAATGTGAAGCCATGTTGCATTTTCTAATTAGGATTACTTTTCTTGCAGACTACTATGGCTCTAGGAGACAAACCTACGAGGACGAGCTTCTCATGCAGAGGAATAAGCAGCCTGTGTATGCACCATTCATTAATATAATTGCACAGAGAGAAACGTATTGTCTGTTTAGTGAAAATCACTGTCTGAAAAGAATTACCATACTTTATAGTAAAATTGATTGAAGAACATTGTAAATTTTCATATACCTACAGTACATTTTACTGCATTGAAAAAAATAGTACAGGAACAATTATTATGAACTTTTAATGGTGGAGTACGTACTTGAAACTTGAAAATTTTTACAACCAATTTTGGAAAAATTACCAGAATTATAGCAAAATTCACTACAAATTTTGTAAATATTCTAATAGTTATATTAACATTTCTTTCGTTTCCATTACCATCCCCCAATTCCATCTCAAGCAATTTATAGTAAATATTCTTGTATATTTTACTGATTGTAAAAGTACAGTAATTTTTTTTTTCAGAATTTTAGTCTGTATCAACTTTTTCTGAGGATACATTACAGTAATTTTTACGCGAATATTTCTCTCAGTGTACGTATGTGTGAAGCTTTAGTTTCTATGATGTAATTTGGTATGAATTTTGCAGGCCCGATCCTCGCTTCATCACATTCCAGAAAGAGGGATCGGTGGGCGTGCGTCTGACCGGTGGCAACGAGACTGGTGTCTTCGTTACCGCTGTACAGCCGGCCAGTCCGGCTTCCCTGCAGGGTCTTCAGCCGGGCGATAAAATCCTAAAAGTAACTGAATCTGACTGGCTACAGATTTTTTTTAATGAAATGCCTGTACTCTAACAAGTCAATCGAAAATTGTTCAAATACTAATGCTGCTAATTTGATTTCCAGGTCAATGACATGGACATGAAAGGCGTGACGAGAGAAGAAGCCGTGCTTTTTCTACTTAGTCTACAAGAGCAAATCGATCTGATTGTACAACATCGACGACAAGAGTACGAGCAGATTATTGCATCCGGAAAGGGAGATTCTTTTCACATAAAGTTAGTTCACGAATCTTGCTCCTTCATTAATTCTATTATCAACGAGACAGCTTAATAAAATCTACTTATTTTTCTGTAAAGGACACACTTTCATTACGAGCAGCCGGAGAAAGGTGAAATGAGTTTTCGCAGTGGCGATGTTTTTCACGTGGTCGACACTCTCTATAATGGCGTCGTTGGTGCTTGGCAAGTCTACCGCATAGGAAGGAATAATCAGGAAGTGCAAAAAGGAATAATACCGAACAAAGCACGAGCCGAAGAATTAGCGACGGCGCAATTTAATGCGACGAAGAAGGAACTTAGTGCCAGCGAGAGTAGAGGCAGCTTCTTTCGCAGGAGAAGAGGCAGTCACCGTAGATCAAAATCTCTCGGAAGGGTGCGGTGAAAACTTTTTCCCGTTAATGCGTTCTTCTCGTTTTTAAAATTCAACTTGATTTTTCGTATTTTAGGATCACTGGGACGACGTTGTTTTTTCCGACAGTGTCAGTAAATTTCCGGCTTATGAACGAGTTGTTTTAAGGCATCCTGGTTTCATTAGGCCAGTAGTTCTTTTTGGTCCTGTTGCTGATTTGGCGAGAGAAAAATTACTGAAAGATTTTCCAGACAAATTTACGTCTCCTCGTAAGAACTTGATTGATTTATTATTATTTTTTAATTATTTGTTGTAAAGTTAAGGAAAAACATGCAGAGAAATATTATTTGAAAATATGATTTTTTTTTAGAAACGGAAAATCAAATGGAAGACGGTAGTAAAAATACTAAAACTTCCGGTATTATTCGTCTAAGTGCCATTAGAGAAGTCATGGATAGAGGAAAACATGCTCTGTTAGATATTACTCCAAACGCTGTTGATCGTTTAAATTATGCGCAGTTTTATCCTATCGTTATATTTTTAAAGGCAGAATCTAAGCAAATTATCAAAGAGATGAGAATTGGCGTACCAAAGTAAGATTTTTTTAAAATACACTTTTTAGACCATTTCACATAGATTTTCTTTAGTTTCAAAATTTAAATACATTTTTATGGCTTTTACAGATCAGCTCACAAAAGTAGTAAAAAATTATTAGAACAGTGTCAAAAGCTGGATAAAATATGGGGCCACGTTTTCAGTGCAGTAGTTACTTTGACTTCTCCAGAATCTTGGTATAGAAAATTGAGGGAGCTTATCGACTGGCAACAGCAGGGACCTTTGTGGATGAGTCAAACAAAGGTAACTAAAGATTGTTCACGTACTGCAAGTACTGTAAGTGCACTGTCTGTAAAGAAGTATTTACAACACTGCTTTATTACAGTTCTTTTACAATATTTTATTTTTTACTGAATATGGTGTCTGGTTATAGCCAATAGAAATGGTGTCGGATCTTTTCTATTCTTCGTTCTATCCTTATTATAATACAGAAACATTGCTCTCCCCCGATGTAAGTAATTCCTACGAATGCAACAACAATCTACCATCCCCAGCTGTCTCATACCAATATCATGAATCTCCCGTCATTCACGAGCAATTTTTCGGCTACATTTAGTTTTCACAATTGTATGTCTTACTTTATTATCTATATACCTATATACTATTTCTTTTTTTTTCTCTTATTTGCAACTAGTGGTATCTCACTTGGTGAATGCTAAGCACGTGAAAACGTTTAATTATATTAGTGATACGATGCTTTAATTTGATATTTTAATGTAAAATATTTAAATTTAAATACGTTAATCGTTTGTATTTTATTATACGTTTATTACAATTATTACGTTGGCCTATAATATTTATTTTAAGTTTATTATCGATATTTTTTTTTTTCATTAATATTTTTGTTGTCACTGTAGCCGGAAGAGGCTCTCTCGGATGACTTCCTCTTCCCGATGACATCACGCTTGTCCTACGCCTCCTCTCCAGAGAGCGATCTGGAGTTAAGCCCTGCGCCTCCTCTCCCGGGCGTTCTGGGGGTACCATCACGCCTAAAGAGCAGCTCTGATCCGAGCATTGCTACTCAAGACGACGCGATCGCTCCACCACCCTACACCACCAGCTATCAAGTGTCTCAGCTGCTGCAGTCGCTCGGAGAACATCAGCATTTTTCTAACGACGCTCAGAGGCGAAGATCTCAGCCATCTCAGGCCGTGCCCGACACGAAGTACGGCTTCTCTCAACAACAATCGCAACAGCTCCATCATCAGCAACAACAGCAACAGCAGCAGCAGCAACAACAACAGCAGCAACAGCAGCTACAGCAACAACCGCCGCAACAGCAGTCGGCACCACCGCCACCGCCAGATCTTCCTCCCAGACTTGATCGCAATAACAAGCCAACTTTAGGAGCGCGGCATACCTCTCAAGCTCGATCAGCTCAGGAGAGATTGATCAATAAGGCTGATTCTGTCCTCGAGATGGGAAACTACATCAATGCTACTCCCCATCGAGCTAATGCTACATCCTCTCTCGAGAGACAACAAGCTAAGGCAGTACGCAATTCAGATACAATATTAATTTGATCATTGTAAGCTTTCCAGTGAGATTCTCAATTAAATTTTGTACTTTCGTCACAGGGGAGTTACGATAGCATGTCCTCCTACGATTCGTATAATACAAATGGAGTTGTCACTTATCCAGGAAGTGGTCTTAACAATTCTACTGGTCGATTAGGTCCCAACGTTCCCGACGATCTTAAAAGTAGCAGCATAGCTATTTCCTCAAGGCCTCACGATCCTTACAGGTTTACAAGGTCTACTGCTATACCTGTTCAAGAATCTCAACCACGCACCGACTACGCTAAATACAGGTAATAATCATCGACTGATGTAATTATCTTCGACATACTTAATGACTGTATTTTCAAGCTTTTGCGCAGTCCTACGAGTCTAATAAAAAAATGTGATGCAACTGATCGAAACAATTAGATCGATCACGTGTGCGTTAACTAATCTTAATTACAACTGCACGTTTGATCGTTTACAATCATTTGTACATTGAAGGCGGATTCTACGTATGTTTTATGATAAACTTGAAAAAAATCAATTGCGCAAATAAGACTTTGTTGATTTTAAGGGTTGAATTGTATCCACTATTGAATAGTTATAACTATTGTGACGATTAAGTATAGTTGATCTAAAGTGTTTTGATTAAAATTAACTCGTTCTTTCCATTTATTGTTTTTAGTCGATCAGGTGATTACAAGACTACGCCTCCTTCTCAGACCAAGCCATCAGGTAGTTATAAGCCAGTGCCGCCTCCTAAACCAAAAAATTATCGACCACCACAGCAGCCCCTGATTCAAGACGAGAACAACTCTGGCCATTTATATCAGCACGCGAAAAGCTACTCCATGGGCACTTCACACATTCACAACGGCGTAAGACCAGAGTTCAAATATTTATTTTATTTTATATTAGTCAATAATAAATTAAATAAGATGCAAACTTTTTTTTTTGTCTTTTTAAAAGTTAAATACTTTAGTGTAATTTTTTGTTTCGTTTTCCAGGCAGAGAATGGAGTGAATGTACAGCGAAGCAGTGCTCAATATTATTACAATATATCGCCACCGAATCGAAATCTCCAAAACGATGCATACTCCGTTAACACGAATCATGGACACAACCTCTCTAGCCAGGCAATTCATAGTCATAGCATGTCGCATTCCCATAATTTATCCAGTCCTCCGATCATGACACATTCTCACAGCAACAGTTCCGGTCAGATTGGCGTACCTCACTCGCATAGTCGCAGTAACGCTTCTATGAACGGGCACAGTCACAGTAACAGCCACAGTGGCGTAACTTTGCAAAACTCTTCGAGTACCAATAATACTCACAACAAGGACTCGAGTGCCTTAGATTTGGCAGGAAGCAGAGAGCAGCGAGGAAGCGCCTTCGAACTTTACAGAAAGCCACTGCATCATCACAATATTAGGTACGTAGCGAAATTTATAGCTTCTCGCGGATGTGCGACTAATGAAATACTACCACAAGCCAATTAACAAGTGTTAACTAACCGTTTTGGTGATGGCCAATTACCGCAGGACTATGGGGATGGCACGAGGTGCGTATGGTAATGAAGGTGGTGTACTTGAAGGACCAGGAGGTGTTACGTTGATAATACCTCCTGGGGCTTTGCCACCGAACAGCCATCAAGAGATCTACTTCAGTGTAACAGATGCGAATGGTATTGATTTACTTAACGATTCTCGTGGCCATCGCTCCTCGATATCACCTCCCATGCACAATGGTGAGCGCTAAATAACTGAATCGTTGCTGGTGGTGGCGGTGGTGATGGTGGTGGTATCCTTCTTGTAGGCCTATTAAAGCTTAACAGTCTTATATGAACAAGTTACATACACATGTAAATGCATGCCTACTCTGTTTTATACAAATTAAGTACTAATAAATATTAGTATCTAAAATCCTGATTATTTGTTTTGACATTAGGTGAATCGTTGTTAAGTCCACTCGTCGAATGCGGACCAAAGGGTCTTGAATTTCTACATCCAGTCGAGCTAAGGATTCCTCACAGAGCCACCTCAGCACATCGAGTTGCATTGAAAGCTACCGACACTGAAGATAACACCCGAGCCGATTGGTTGAATGTTAAACTGCCAGATCCGACTTCAGATCGCATTATCGTACGACTCGATCACTTTTGACAACGTTTGTTATAATTTTTATACACACACACACAGCATTTATTTAGTTAAATACTCAGAAAGTTCTGATTAAAGCGTTTACATTTACTTACGGTTCTTTTACTTCTTTTATTTTAATACCTCTATTAAAACAATTATAAAAGAACATGATAATTCTACGTAAATTTTAATAATTTTTTATTTTTATTTTACTTTATTTTGTTCTATTTTCTTTTATTCTTTTATTATTGCATTTAAAGATGGCAGAATTGCTACATCTGATACACTGAAAATTACTCGACAAGTCTGACGCGTTTCATTAAAGTATGTATACTTTTTAGTGTAAGATAAACATATTAATATTATAATTCGCTCTCTTACTTAGTTAATCTCTATAAGGTAACAATATCCCTTATTTGTAGGGGATCATTGTTTTGTACCAAAAGAGCAAGATTAATTACTGACAAAACTCTAGTAGAGTGCTCAGCATTTATTTGACAGTGACATTGTCAAACACAAATAATTTTAAACATAAAATGATTGTGATTTTTGTTTTCTTTTTTATATTTATAGACACGCTTAATTACTTCGAAAATGATGGCAAAAATATGTTTGTACTAATTAATAGTTTGTGGTTTGATTAAGCTTTCAATGTGAAATAATTTTCCTAGTCTTTCTCAATCGATGAGCTACAATTTTTGTGCAGCTAAAGTGTCCTTTGTTAATCCACAAACCATTAATTTATCTACGTTGCATACAAGTGGTTATAAGTAAATAATTAAATATAAGGTTCTTTAAGAAACGTAGCCTGCAAATAAATAAGGAAGAATATAAATAATGTTGAATCTCCATTTCACAGTATAAATAACTAGATGAATGTTTTCTTTGTTAATAAATGTATTTTCATTATTACGAAATTTTTGCATCTTCTTTATAAACAATTATCTTAGAAAATATCTTTCTAAACACTGGTAAAAAAATCTCCTTAATCAAGTCGTAATTTGATTATCGTTGACAACACACATAGACATAAATAACACAAACGAAAAATAAGTAGGTACTGCTTAATTATTATCCTGCACAAGTTTAAAAATTGTACTGTTCAATCTGTGAGTAGCAAAGAGATACTTATGATTTCCAATGCTGAATGGCGATAGAACTTGAAAATCTTCAATCCAGTATGACATTTTCATTTTGAATTTCTGAAAATAAATAAATAACAATAAAGAATAGAATTGATTAAATAGAATAGATAATTACGTGTCATTAAATTCTATAAATATTACTACCCCGGAGAATGTATATTGATATATGTAAAATAATCCATCCTTAGTTGTGATGGTAATGTATGCTTTGCTCTGACCAAAATCTAAAAAAAAAAAAAATATTTTATCACAACTGATGATCTATTTAATTTTTTTAAATAAATCAAATGTAGCATATATTTTAATAACCTTCTGAATAAAATGTATTTAAGCTGCTGACTCGAGATTGAAAGTATAAATTTTGATAATCATAAAAATTGTCGTAAGCTGCATTGTAGATATAAATTTGTATAGCTTCAATATCGGGATTGCTCAAGATCACAAAGCTTTTATTTTCCGTACTCAATGATGCAATGTGTTTGCTTCCACCAGTGGTAAATGTGCGAACAAGCTGGAACTAAAAGAATGCATTATTCAACCAGGTGTAAGTCGGTTACTTACTGTGATAACTTGGAAATAAAGGCCATTTATTATTCTTATTTGATCGATCATTTCACCACCTGTCGAGTTGTCGGATCGAAGCGCAACAGTAGAGACTCGGCTTTTCCCTTGATGCATCCAATTAGCGCGTACACACCTGCCTTGGCTACTTGAAATATGTGCACTTCTTTAGCGCCTTCCGTTGCTATTGTTTGACATTTGCTTACTGTTTTACTGTGCAAATTGAATTCGTATACGAGAGAATCAGTGGCGTGACTGCGCAAAGTGTTATCGTAGAATTTCGCCAAAACCATGTACAGTTTATCTGAAATTTTTAAAGTCCATCATTCTCCCTCACTGGAGGTACAGAAACTGCGTCCTTGCATGAAACGTTTTTTTAGAAATCATTAACTATATCTGATCGTCGATGTCTAAATAGAGTATTAAAAAATTTTTCTTTTTCTTTTTGTGTATATCTTTGTTTTGTTTCGTAAAGAATATTGTAAAGAATAGTTTTTTAAAAATCTTATTGTACCTTTTTCTTTTTTATTTTACAAAGATAATATTGCACGTGTGACGTAACATTCATAGTGATTTTTAATCAGCAATATCTTTGACAGTAGTGGTTAAATTAAAAAAAGAAAGAGCAAAGATTCATTTAGGGCTGCCGACTATCCAAAAATTTGAGAAACCGTATATCCAAATCTTTCGGGTCCTACCAGTACTGCAGATTTGGATCCAATATCCGAAGTTTTAGTGCTTAATTTGGTAGATCGGATTCGCATACGTTCTTTTTGAATTACATTTTTTTACAATTTATTGAAACCTTTTTATAATATTGGATCCGGCTCAAGTATTTGTAGGATCTAAAGATTTAATCCGTTTCCGTTGAAAATAAGAATGTCGAAAATCAACGTTGATGCTGAGAAACCTCGATTTGGTTTCGATTTTCAACGTTTATTTAAATTTTCCCTTATAAACATTGAAAATCAAGATTAAATCTTGAAAATCAACGTTGAAAATCAATCCAAATCAAGGTTTTTCAACGTCAACGTTAATTTGTTGATGTTCAACATTGATTTTCAACATTCCTATTTTCAACCGGGCTAAGACCAGATACTCTAAAATATCGGGATATGTTGAATCTAAGATTCTGATTTATCCAGAATTTAGGTATCCGAGTCATATCCGAAACTCTAAAATCCGAATCCAGCTGACAGCTTAAGAAGGAATTAAAAAAAATCGAAAATAAAAAAGAAATAAAGAGAAAATTGCTTGCTCATAGCTGCAATATTCCATTACCATTGTTTATTAAAAACACTTGAGAATGTGCGATGAAGCCTTCTATCCGTACTGCTAAATTTTCAGTCTGTGAATCTCCGTTAGCGTTTAGTTTCGTCCAAAATATTTTAGCAGCTGATGTTCGATGTTCGCAGCTCTGCATTACTTCATCCATTTCGGTAATTACTGTCAATCCGAAAAGAGCCGTAGGCTCGTGAAAATTGAATAAAACGTTCGGTCTCTTGGCTCGTATCACTCGCTGATCCCCGGATGACGAAATCTCCAGGAGCGTGTGAGCCCTGCAGGGACATTCAATGGGTAAACCACAAAAGGTACCCACTTCCGAGGTGTAAAGATCCAAGCGAGTGTGGGACTGATCGATTATTGTGCTGGTCACGGATTGTACCCTGCCCAGCCAGTGGAGATCAAAATTATTTACTCTTTCCAAATAAAAAAAGCGTCCCGTTAATTTATCGGTCGGTGCACCCGCTGCTACCAATCGATTCACAGCTTTTGCTTTCTTCATCAAAATATTTCTCGATTTTTCAATGCTCGGCTCGCTTCTTAACTCCAATCCCGTATTTTTTAGTTGCCCGAGTAGGATAATGTCCCTTAAGTTTTCTACGTCGTCTTCAATTTCCTTGTGTATGTAACCATTAATTAACTCATTATTATTAAATCATGCAAACTCATTATTAAATGAGTTGTATTATTAAATTAAAGAAATGTATTTAAATTAAAAAAATTAGAAGTAAAATGAGTTATTTATACCAAATTTCCGAAAATTTCAGTATCATCGACATTGGCGAAGCTCTCGTAGAAATCCGATTTAAGTGACGTTACGTCGAGATTGTTTTCGATTCCGAGCATCGAGGAAAATCTTTTTTTTCCTTTGATTAGGGATACTGCTGGCGGGGCTAATGCAGATTTAAGTACTAAGTGTTTATCTCTAATACCATTGAGCAGAACGATCGAGGAATTATCTAAAAGTAGATAATAAAGATATAAAAAAAATAATAAATAAATGTATGATATTAATGGTTATATTTATGCACCAAGGGATGAATAAAATAGGCGATTATTCCTGCGGGCAAAGTTTACTGCCTGAGCCTTAGTGAGGTGCACATAAAATTTTCACCCTAATCATTTATAAGTTCATTTTATTTTACAACAATTGAAATTAATAAATTTTCGATTCGAAGCTGAAATGTGTCTACGAAAGCTAAAATGTCTGTGAAAGTTAAAATATATTTACGAAAGTCAAAATGTGTCTACGGAAGCTAAAATGTGTCTTCGCAGAATAAAATGTGCCTCCGCAGGGTATAAAGTTTATCTCTGGAGAGTAAAGTAATTCTCCGGGGAGTACAGTATCTCTTCAAGGAGTAAAGTGTTTCTTTAGGGAGTAAAATGAGTCCAGAGAATAAAATATGATTTTTCACCCTAATCACTTGAAAAGTCCACTTTATTGACCTCCGCAGAGGGAGTAAAGTGA
>JAWWEN010000002.1:2388715-2402491 GCA_035582955.1 Sycophila texana
CAACTCTCCGGGGAATAAAATGAGTTCAGAGAATAAAATATGATTTTACTCCCTCTGCAGAGGTCAATAAAGTGGACCTTGTGGATGATTAGGGTGAAAATATTTTTTTTTTTCAAAATAAAATTATGAATCTTTATTGAATTGATTTAAAATTAATAAAATTATCTCTTATCACGTAATTGTAAACAAATTGACGTAAACAAAAGCACATTCGTTATTCTCAAGATTTACATCAGACGTTTTGGTGCGATTTTCAGCTGATTTTCAGTTGAGCTTTTTCAGTATGAAAGTATAGTAAAGAATTATTGAAAAAGCTCAACTATGAAAATCAGCTGAAAATCATCTGAAAATCGTGCCACAAGGTAAATGAGCTTTTTTTTACATAAACTTGTTTATAATTATGTATTAATAAATGATGTTATTAATATTAAACTATAATTCAAATAAATATTCATCACTTTATTTCGAAAAAACTATTTTCATCTCTGATAAATAAATGGCACGTTTTTCTTTTTGAATTGATTCAATATAATATGGTAATAATAAATAAATTAAAAAGTTGAAGACTCGAACGTTCGTGGGAGTAGTAGAGTTTGTAGGTTTGAAGAAATGATCAAGACGAACCAATCAGTTGTGATTAACTTTGCCGACGTTTCGACGCTTTATTGTTGAGCGTCCTCATCAGGGCTATTAATAATAAAAAAACGGTCATTCATAAATTAGCTAAAATAATAAAAATTAGCCATAAATAATAGATATTATAAATGTAATAAATAGTTACATGAAGAATATCATTATTTGATACCAATACCATTATTTGATTACTCAGAAAAAATATTCTTTATGATAACTTAAAGTATTCTTTTTGCTTATTGGGTCTGAATCTTGCCCTCGCTTCATATTTCTGCTGCCACTTGCACATTTACTCGTTTATGCTGATTTTAAAACTTTTCACATTACTCATTCATTCATATAACATCGATAAATATGGGAAGCTTATAGTATAATTTTCTGCTGACCGAAGGAATGCCACACCTCCGGATCATTGATTTGGATTAAACTTTGAAAATTGCTTTCCAACAGCGAGAAATTAAACAAATCACTCTTATAATTTATCGTGATTCAAATCATAATAAAGTATAAGGTTTCATCCGTGCAATATTTGAACTATTTTAAGGAATAACTTTTTCTATAATACGCCATAGTAGAATTTTTATAAAAATATTTTACTCGTCAGTTAAGACATTACTTTAAAATACTTCACTTGCAAGTTCGCCAGCAGCACATCAAGTCTCAAACATTATTGGAAATAACATTAACGTAATATTTCGTAGCAAAGATGCAAAATATTAGGGACTAAAAAAATTCTCAAAATTTTGGCGAAATTTATAATCTGGAGGTGGGATATTTTTCTGGTGAATCCCTGTTAATTATGTCTAAACAGTGTACTAGAAATGAGATTATTGAATAGACAATAAAAAAGTGAATATTTTATTACTGAAATTCACTTTTATTAATTCACATTTATTACTTGGTATTTTTTTTACCTCTCTTCCTTAACTTTTCGTAAACTGTGTATAAATTTAAATAATATATACTTTTATAGAAGCATAATATATACATTTCAAGCAATACATCAAAATATTAACGTTTATTTTAGTTAACAAGAAATTCATTTCTCTTGTTTCAGAATCTCAAGAACCAGATCATGACAACGAATGTGTGGGTGGAGCAGGTAAAGTGACGCTCTGCGCAGATAACATTTTTATCGGCCTTTATTATATGAAAATTGACGAGATAAAATAAAAAAAAAAAAAAAAAAAAGCGCCGGGGGAGAAAAAACATTTTAATAGCCAAATGGATGTATTCGAAGGTGGGCATTGTCTCGAGCGGATTAAGGTCATATTCGAAAGCCTCGAGCGGTCGGCTAGCTCGGGGGGCGGTGGCTCGATGGCGTGGCACGGAGGGCGCGGGCGGCAGCGCGAGGGGCGCAGGCGGTGAATCGACGCGTTGATGCGGTGCCCGCTGTCCGTATACTCGACTTCATTCCTGCAAGCAGGGACCCATCGATACTTGCCATTCAATCTCTCTCGGGGCTATCAATCGAGTTCATTCCGATTTCGAGCTCTGCAGCGGCTATTTAACGTAGGCGGGGCGGGAGGAGGAGAAAAACTGGGATGTACGCAGTGATGTAAAGGGAGCCCGTCACGAATTTTAGGACCGTCAGAAGATCACTCTAATGTTTGTGAAGCTGCTGGATATAGCTTAAATTTTTATAAATTATAAAAAAAAAAAATAAAAAGACCGACCTTTTTCATATAGACAGACGAAGAAGGAATGTTTATTATGATTTTTTCATGATAGTTTTAAATGTTAAATGTTAAATTTTCATGACAGTTTTTAAAGGTTTTCATGACAGGTTTTAAGGTTTTCATGATAGTTTTTTTTTTTTTTTAGGGTTTTCATGACAGGTTTTTAACGTTTTCATGATAGTTTTTAAAGGTTTTCATGATACTTTTTAAAGGTTTTCATGATACTTTTTAAAGGTTTTCATGACAGTTTTTAAAGGTGTTCATGACAGGTTTTAAAGGTGTTCATGACAGGTTTTAAAGGTTTTAATATTAGTATTTAAATATTTTCATGTCAGTATTTAAAGGTTTCAATGACAGTTTTCAAATTCTTTTATGATATGATTCTTTTAAATGTTTTTATGAAAGGTTTTAAATGTTTCCATGATAGTTTTTAAATGTTTTTATGTCAGTTTTTATGTTAAAAAACCTAAACTTATCTCAAATAAGACAGGGTCAAAATACCGAAAAAGGAGACGATTTTTTTTATCTGTATAGATAATTGAATGAAGGGAAGGAAAAGACCATCTTTTTACATTCGAAATTTTCTTTTAATTCATTTAGGATAGTCCCAGCCGCTAAGCGTCGGTTCAAAAGACGGTCGTCTGACCGCTCGTAAAAAAGACCGTCCTTTTACATCCGCGTTTGCCGCATTAATAAAGTATATACCCGTAAAACCGCGTGCTTGCAACTTTATGCAGTTTCGTGGGGGACGGCGACCGATTGCAAACATCGTATTCAGAGAAATGGTCCGAGCTTCCCTCCCAGACATAAAAGTACGTCGCTACCTCTTTCGTCCGCGCAGTTGACAACGTACCTCTCGTTCTCCCCTTCTGATCCCCACTTTTCCACCCTGCCCTCTCTTTTCTCTCCCTTCTTCGAGCTCTCGGTTCTTCATGCGAGTTGGTATATGTACACGTGCACTATAACCGTCTGTAGCAGGTACTCTCGGTCTGTCGCGGCAGCAGCAGCGGAGCTTTGCAATAATATCGTGCCTCGCGTACAGCATCAGCCGACTTTGTCCTCACTGCAGACTTGACAACTCTGACATCGCCACGTATTTACAGTTTTCTTATGCGGTGAACGATCGGAATTATGCGCGGAGCACCGATTAGCCTTTTAACTCTCCCTGATGAATATTAATGCTCGCGATAAAAAGCGAAGAAAGTAAAAAAAAGGGCAAAATATTATTTCGAGGGGGAGGATTCGGCCAGCCGAGAGATTAGAGACTTTGGTACGGGCGGCTTTCGTTTGCCGTTGAGAAAATCCTCGGCTGTAATAATTCTCGACGGAAAAGGCAGATAAAAGAGCGAGAGAGAGAGAGAAGGCAAATGGAGGGAGAGATCGATGAGCAGGGGAGAAAGGGAGTGTGCGCGTGCGGTCGGCCGATAAGAAGAAGCAGCCACTAAGAAATTGTTGTCGCAAGCTCTCGCATGCCTCAAATGCCTGGCAGTTGCTTCGGGGCCATTGTCTTTCAGCTACGTCAGAATCGCCAATATATCCAATCCTTCACGCCGATTTTTCAGGAGACTTTTGTTTTTTCCAATCTCCTTGTTATTGCTTATGAGAAGCTTCATCGATCGCGTATAGCTTCATTGGACGCATAGAGACTTAATCTCATCGAAAATGAGGCGAGAGACGGCAATTAGCCGAATTGTTTCAGCTGTGATTCACCCGCGTAAGCTTTGATTCCGCCAAGCTAAATGCTTAACCGAGCGACTTGAAAGCTTCGGAAAAGCTCGTTCAATAATGCAATTTAGCTTTGAGCGGGAATATCCGTGGCTCGTCATCCGCACGTGGGGATCTTTTAAAAACTCTATTACGGGGCTCGAGCTTCGACTTGACTTGATTAAAATTCTATTAATTCCTTCCTACGGTCGTTTTTAAAACTGTTCTTTGCGAAAAAGGATCCCGGGATAAATTACTACTACCGCCGGGGCAAAGAAATATCTGAAGGGCTTAAATGGAGACTTGCAGGGGTGAAAAAGAAAGTGTAAAAGCTCTGATTGATAGAGTTTTCCCGTGTTCCTTCATTTCCCGGGCTGGCATCTGGTCTAATGTACTTTTTCCGGTGGATTTTTTCTTCCAGGAGTGGAATGATTACAAGTTGAAATGGAACCCAGATGACTACGGGGGCGTTGACACACTTCACGTGCCATCGGAGCACATATGGCTACCAGACATCGTACTCTACAACAAGTGAGTTATTTTTTCAACGTTCTTCTTGCGCAAGTTGATCACAATAACGGGGGGGGGAGGCAGTAGTTGAGTAAATTTCTGGACGAAAAGGCGAGAGGAGAAAGCTCCAGTAGCGAGGCGAATATAAAATCAATATTGAACGAGCGACGAGAGAGCGTTAGGAGAGCGTTAGAGGGCTCTACGTCGACTCGCACTTGCATTATAATACGAGTCTCGCAGAGGCGCTTCCTAAAAAATGCACGAGCCGAGTCCGGACTCGCTGCTCTTCTGGAAGCTCCAGTCGGCCAGTGGGTCATACCTGGAAGCAAGATAACTCGCTAACAGCTCTTCAGCTCTCTCCTGCGCGAGTCTTCACTTTGTCCGAGTGCAGGAGGACTGAGCAATTATTGGCATGCTCACCTTACGGTTTTTCGACGTTAATTCAGCCCTCGTACTAGCTCAGGCAGAAAATTAACCATCTTTTCTGACCGAGTGATTAATTTTGATTAATTATCGGTGTATTATCGACCAGACCTTTTGCTATATGTTGGTGAGAATCCGATGATTAGCCAATGGATTGTGCACTGTGCATGTGCATTGCACTAGAATGGTAATAGAAACATAACCAATAAAAGGAAGTTACCATATTTTCACTAGAAAGTTGATCATATTTTGGTTAGAAACTGCCGAAGTAAGCAATTTTTATCGTAAATTCACCAATTACTAGAAAATCAATCCTATTCTGATCAGATCAAGCTGAAAGAGTTTAGTTGTTGCATGGATACACGTACTACAGCTGTATATTCTTTAGGTTACGTAGGAATTGGAATGCTCTATAATTAAATGAGGATATGAACGTGAGCTTTAAAACGTTATTGAAGGAAGCGTTACTAGCGTTTTATTAATATTTTTGTATGATTTAGCTATTAGTTCTGTTAATTTGGTTAAGGAATGTAGTATAATGATGGGTACAAATCCGTAAATTTATAAAATAAAATAAAAAATAAAATCAAATTTCTGATTAATTTTTCGCTAGAGCTCTTACTTAAAGGAGATTGGAAATAGACTAATCCAGTTGGTGACTTTGCCATTTTCTTCTTTCAGTGCCGATGGCAATTACGAGGTGACCATTATGACCAAGGCTATTCTGCATCATACCGGAAAAGTGGTATGGAAGCCTCCAGCCATATACAAGTCCTTCTGCGAGATCGACGTCGAATACTTTCCGTTCGACGAGCAGACTTGCTTTATGAAGTTCGGCTCCTGGACATACGATGGCTACACGGTAAGTAGGGCTTCTTTTATTAATAGTAAGGTAATTCCCTCAAAAACTGGATGCCTATTATATTTGTCAAAAGTATCTAATACTACATGTTATTATGAATATTTATTTTGTGGTATCTCACGAAGTTGACCACTGCATTGAAAGATACGCGTTAACGCATTTGTCAGATTCACCAATTGGTGCTTCTGGTCCGCTCAACTCGACTGGCTACGCTTTTGTTCCAGGTGGATCTGAGGCATCTACTGCAGTCGGAAGACTCGAATAAGATCGATGTAGGCATTGACCTGACCGACTACTACATCTCGGTCGAGTGGGACATCCTGCGCGTGCCAGCGGTGCGCAACGAAAAATTCTACATCTGCTGCGAGGAGCCATACCCCGATATCATGTTTTACATCACGCTCAGGCGTAAAACCCTCTTTTACACCGTGAACCTGATAATCCCCTGCGTCGGCATCAGTTTTCTTTCGGTTCTGGTATTTTATCTGCCCTCGCACAGCGGCGAAAAAGTCTCCCTCTCAATCTCCATCCTCCTCTCCCTTACTGTGTTCTTCCTTCTACTGGTCGAGATCATTCCGTCGACTTCTCTGACGGTGCCGCTCCTCGGCAAGTATCTCCTCTTCACCATGGTTCTCGTGACGCTCTCGGTCGTCGTCACGATAGCCGTTCTCAACGTGAACTTCCGCTCGCCGGTAACGCACAAAATGGCTCCTTGGGTACGCTACGTCTTCATCGAGGTCCTACCAAAGTTCCTGCTGATCGCGCGCCCGAAAAAGGACGATGGCCAGGAGGATGATGCCCACGACGATGAGGACGATATCGGCAAGCCTCCAGAAGCCATCCTCACCGATGTCTTCCACGTGCCCGAGACTGACAAGTTCGACGGCTACTGCGCCAAGAGGTTCGCCGAGTACGAGCTGCCAAGCCTGCCCAGCCTTCCCAGCCTGCAGAATCTGCAGAACCTGCAGAATCTGCAAAACCTGCCGAATCTGCCGAATATACCGAACCTCCAGGGTTCCCAGATGCGGCTGGATTTCAGTGTCGCCGTGGAGGAACCGCTTCCGGGTGGGCTGCCTCTACCCGGCACCGACGACGACCTCTTCGGCCCGGTGAGTCCCACATACATCGCCCACGAGGAGCTTCAGGTCAGCCCCACCTTCGACAAGCCTATGCTGAGAGAGATCGAACGGACCATCGAGGACGCTAGGTTCATCGCCCAGCACGCCAAGAACAAGGACAAATTCGAGTCGGTGAGTATTAAACCAAATTTACCGTTCTTTACAAAAATAAACTACAGGAAAATAAATACTGTAACAACTGCTGCTGCTACCACTAACAACTACTAAAAACTATTGATGAACTACTTGATTCCTGCAGTAAATTAGTAATTCTACGTTTGAAAGTATTATTCCTGAATAGTTTACCTGAAATTGATCGTCACTTTACTGAAAATTGACACATAGGTTTTATCTAGGATTCATGCAGTGTTTTGTAGCAAGATCCGCCTAGGATTTAACATGGTACCTGTAAGGATTACAAAAGGATTGGATGAACAATTCAAGTCTGTTGTGAAACTCACATCGAAATCATACGAGCACCATGTGTGATCCACATGGAAATCATGATTCCCTTACAGAAACCACTTGGTAAATGAATATACCTATGCGAATCCTATACGATTAACTGAAAGTTGATTGGAGAAAAATCATAATTATAATGCATGTATAGGATTCAAACAGGTATTACTTGTTTCCCAAGTGGTTCCCGCAAGAGAACCTTAAGGTTTCTACGTGTATCTCATATAGTGTATACCTGATTTCCGTGTGAATTTCATACCTGATTCCTATAGTACATCTAATCTTTATGTAATTCTTGCGGGTCACACTGAAAAGGAATTGGGAAAGTAACGCTCCTTGTTGGTAGCACTATAGTTTCTAGCAGGTAGAGAGCAGTGTCCCTACACGCTAGGGGGAGCTGTTCTCCCGACTAGGTGAGCAACTCTCCCAGTTTGGGAGGGTTACTGTGTCCCAAGATGATCGAATAGCCTTCCCAAGTAGCCAGTGGCGCTGCCCGCGAGGCTTGCGAAGCGCAGCTGTGGCAGTTCCTTTTCAGTGTACATGGGGGATCCCACGGAAAAATACTATGTGAATCCCAGATGGAACATATGTACCATTTTTCAATAGGTCAGTAGTTAGTCAGCAGTTGCCAATTTACCTTTGGAATAGTGTAACTCGTCAATAGTTCATTAATAACTTTCCTATGCAATACTTTTCTAAATAGTTTTTTAGTAGTTTATTTTCGTAAGTGGTATGAAGAAAGGAAGTGCACCAAGTACCTGGATTACATTAAGAGCCTCGTGCTCCCTTTCTCCGTTTTGTCTATTAATTCCAGGTCGAGGAGGACTGGAAGTACGTCGCCATGGTCATTGACAGGATCTTCCTCTGGCTTTTTACGGTGGCTTGCGTCGTTGGTACGGCCCTGATTATCTTTCAGGCACCTAGTCTCTACGACACGGCCAAGCCCATCGACATAAAGTACAGCAAAATCGCCAAGAAGAAGATGATGCTGCTCAACATGAACTTGGAGGAAGAATAGTGAACGGTGAGGCGCGGCGGGCTTGTCGCGTCCTTATCCTCACGATGATGCTCACTCAATTCACTCGACGGGGGACGAGTACTCTGCGTACTCCCCCTCCCGCAATCGTTCGATGATCGCACTTACAGTTGCGCGCCCTCGCGAACGCTCCGAAACTTTGCAAAATCTCCTCTATAAGTAACGAAAAATAACGAAGTTAACGAAATAATTAAAAAAAAAAAAGAGAAATAAAAGCGAGAGGGACTAAAGTGCCAAATGTCGCGGCAGAGCGCGTACCGTATTTTTGTAAAGCTGCTTTCATACGTAAGGCTAGAGTCGTCCTCGTGTGCGACGCTACTAAACTCGAGATTTAAACATAAACGCTAGAGAAATAAATTGATTAAAGCGAGGAGGACGGTGATGAAGGAAAAATAAATGCCGATGCCCAACTGCCGATTTTATAAGAAATAATTAAAAAAAACTCGCGTTAAGTTAATAAAAAAAAAAAAAACACGTGCGTAAACCTTAGTTGGGATGGGGAGGGGTGTGTGTGAGGGGAGGGGGGCGAAGCGTAAAAGTAAGAAGAAACAAAGAAGAAGCGAAAAGAAGTCGCGAAGCTATCGGGAGAGCATTCGCTTCTATAAGTAACAACTGCCAAATCTGTATAGCCACGATTCGCGTGCTCTCCACTGCATGAACGCGCGTACGTGTATACGTGTGCACTTGTGCAATGTGCCAAATATGATGCCGTGGTGTTGGCTCAGCAGGAAGCCGGGAACGGCCCTTATTGAAAAAAGACACGTGGGCACATATAGAATTTTGTAACAGGATCAACCTATGCCCTACTTGGGATCCGAAAGGATTGCAAAAATATTAAATGAATACACATAGACATCATAAGATTCCCTTGTAGGAACCACTTGGGATACCAGTAATACCTACATGGATCCTATTCAATTATAAATACCTAGCTAAAAGCAATTTTAAGAATTCATAAGTATGGAGGATTCAAATAGGTATTACTCGTAAAGGATTTAGCAGCAGAATTTACGTGGGATCCACAAAGATTGATGAACTATTCGAATTAGGTATGAAACGTAGGTGCACTTGGGAACCAGTAATACCTATGCATGGAACCTGTCCAATTATATAAATTCCTTGTAACTGAAAGTGATTTTAAGAATTGATAATTGTGTAGGATTCAAATGGGTATTACTCGATTCCTAAGCGGTTCCCATAAGCAAACCAGGTTTCTACCTTATGGATCCTATATGGTGCATTCACGATTTGAAGATGTGAATTTCTTATCTTATTCCAACAATTCAGCTAGTTTCTGTACAATTCTTGCGGGTCACATATGGGACTTACAAGGATCCTGCAGTAAAATATTATGTGAATACCGCATGAGACCCATGTGTCGTTTTTCAGAAGGGGGAGGGGGGAGGTTCGGATGTTGCACGTGCAGCCGTATCCTCGGTTCTCTCTCTGTCTATCTCTCTCCATCTCTCTTTCTCCATCTTTCCGTCTCTCTCTCTCTCTCTCACTCTCTTTTGCTCTCGCTGTGCGGCCATCGTGGCGATCGATACACCGCGCCAACCTCCCTGCCAGAAAAGCTGCCCGGCGCCGAGGGGACGAGCCGCACGAGTGCACTGACCGTCCGCTTTTTCCCTAATTCAACCTTTTACTTCGCAACCTTCACACTTTTAGCATTGAGCATCTTATCGGCACAGATTACCAAAGCGGCTAGCACTACTATATTAAAATGTTTTTCTCGATTATTTCTGCTTCCCTTCAAAACAAAAAAAAAAAACAGCATGAGTATAAGTAAAAGAAATGAAAAGAAAAGAAAAGAAAAAGTGAAAGGGGCCGGTGACCGCGTTGAGGTCGCTACGGGCTGCCGAGGACAGCTAGAGGTGGAGGCGCGTTCGGTCATGTCCTCTTACCTAAACTGGTATGTACTTAAAGATTAACGACTAAAACCACTTTATCGATAAACGTGGCATATAATATCAATACTGTTAATAAGTGAAAGGGTAAATGAAGTGCGGGGCGGAAGCCCGCGGGGAAAGGTCAAGAGATATACGGTATAAATGTTGCATATAAAGCAAGATAAATAAAATTAAAAAAAAAAGTATAAGCAAATTATTCTATATAAAATAAATAAACCGAGTAAATGAATAAATATGGATAAACTGGAGTGTATGGAATGAAAAAAAAAAAAACGAGTGAATGGACAGAGCGAACGAGTGAGTATAAAAAAACGAACAAATGGGATAAATAAAATATAAGTAAAAAAATAAGTAAATAAAATGATTAATGAATAAGTTAATTATTGAATATAGACGTAAGCCGTGATAATCGAGAACGACAATGACCGAAGACGATAACGCGTGATGATGCGCGACGAAGAAAATAAAGCGCGTGTGTGCATGGCTGAGTATGCGTGAAATTGGCATGCATGCTATGTAGCTCGACTGCGCGCGCTTCACTTTAGACGCGTCGTATATTAATGAATTATCATTCACTGCGGCCGCACCTTTTCTCTTAATCCTCTCATTCTCTATCTCTATCTCTTTCTCTCTTTTTCTCTATCTTTCTCTTTACCCGGTTGAAAAATGGACATCATTAATATTGATTAATGAGTGAAGATTGCTTGACGTTGATAAAATTTTATTTTTAATATTCATTTCAACATTTGCCAAAAATTCATTGTGAGCATTGTGTTGTATATTCAACGCTGATTTCAACATTTCCTAAACATACGGTGCAAAACTTTATTTTCCACTTTAATTTCAACATTTCTTAAACATTAGTTGTGAACCACTACTTTCAAAGTCGATTTTCAACTGTAATTTCAATATTTCTTAAACGATCATTCTAAACGTTCACTTTCAACGTTAAAAATGTTTAAGAAATCTTGAAAATCAAACGTTCAAAAACAACGTTGAAAATATATGGTTTATAACGCATTCGTCAGATATTTCTAGGGAATATTGAACTCAACGTTGAAAATCAAGCCAGTCCGAGATTCATCAACGACGAAATTGATTTTTTCGATGTTCAAACATTGATTATCAACGTCAAATCGAACGTTTCCATTTTCGACGGGGAATATATCCCAAAGCCCTTCGTGCAGCGGTCGCTTTTCTCCTCTCGAGTCGGCTTTTATCCCCCTCTGCACCATCACCGCTCCTATACAGTATACCCCCGGCCAGGGGGACAAGTACGTCGCTTGTCCTTGCTTCGTGACGTCATGGCAGCTTCGACCAACTTGGCGTAGCTTCGCGCAGCTTCCCCGTCGACGTGCCACGTCCGCGCAGAGAGCCAATTAATCACGCGTCTTCCCATCGACTCCTCCCCCGTGACGAGTGCAAACGACTATTTCAGTATGTTTTGCCTCGTTCCATCCACACAACACACTTATACCTGTTCATTCCCATTCATTATATTTACCATTCGACAATTACGAATAACGCATAAATAAACTAAGTATCGCAAAGAGTAAACTTTAGAGATAGATTGTAATTTCCATAGATTAAAAAAAGAAAAAAAAAAAAAGAAAAGAAAAGATCGAGTGGCAATCTGTCATTCCAGTCAATTGGACATAGTCCCAATGGACTTAACTTATAGCCGAAGAGTTGCTGCTCACTATGCTATCCCAAAGTGTTTCAACGATCCTATCGATCGTAAACCCCCCCGTCTTCCTATTGTACTACTCCAAGTATGTTGACAAAATCATTTTCAAGTTCTCGTGCGTATGACGAATACACATATGAACAGCTACACACAAACATACACACACATATACACGCAGTTGTACACAGGCACAAATAAACGAACTACTTAAGTATCTATAGCAAACATCGATTTAACTAAGTGTTGACTAGCGCACCGTTTCTTGGATTAAGCATTATTACTCTGCCAATTAATAAAAAAAAATTTTGAGTATACGGTATTTAAGGGCAAAGAAACGAGTTTTACAATCAGAAAAAAAAGTATTTCACTATTGTTCCGCTTCATGTGCAGTTTACAAGTTTGCGTGTCAACCGTCCATTGAATAAACTGATCAGAAGACTTAGTAGCTACGTGCGTTAACTCCGAGGGCAATTGCGAGGCCAAGTCAAAATGGGGCTCCTGCAGCAGTCAACGTGAAGATTATTGAAGCATGTACAACTGCCATGGACGGGTGTATTGTTGAGCGACGATGCCCTGACGTGCAGGCCCAGGTTGAAGCCCAAGACATCATCAGCATTGTTACACAAGGTTACCGTCTTCATCGTTGGCAATTCAGCGGACTTACGCTCATTAGCACAGTCAGACACGCACAATTGATGTTATCCAGAGCTGACGGAGGGCCACCTTTCAAAAGTTCAAGTCTCGATACAGCCAGCAAAAGATTATCGTCGAAGCGGTGAATTCGCTTTAAGAAAAAAGAAGAATCCTCGAGTGCAGGCAGACCTGGCAGTGGCCAGGATCGTTATATACTTTGGTTCACCAGACGCGCACCGCTGTGAGCATACCATACCTAGAGCCAACTGAATTAACTGCTCACCTCAGTGCATATAACAGGAGCACGCCAGGGAGTTGCGGCGCACGTTTGTATACGGAGGAGCGTCAAGTTGCGCGATTGACTCTTTTCGAGCAGGAAGCCTTGCACTACTGAACGCTCGATTGAACGAGAGATTTCCACAAAGCAGTTCGAGCAGCCCTTCCAAAGCCTTTTTAATCCGCCGACGAGAATGCCTTAAAATTTCATCACACAAGTGCTTTTATTTCACCTTTGTCCTTTCGAGGATGGAAATCAGAAGGCATTCGCTGCACGCATCCAAAGGCATACAAGCATGTACGCGCGCTCATCGCACACCTACACGTGAACACAAAAGTATATTTATACTGAGATATATTTGACCTTAAGAGGGGATTACATGAAGATCATATGCTGATGCTGATCACATGATAATCATGGGAGATTTTTCAACTACAATCGAGTCGTAATCATGTGACAGTCTTGTGATCTGCATGTGATAATCATGTGATAATCTTGTGATCTGCATGTGATAATCGTGTGACAATCTTGTGATCTGCATGTGATTTTCATGTGATCATCATGCGATCATGATCGTGTCTTTTTTCAGATGAAAATTACGATGCAAAACACCATCAATATCAGTGAAGGCGATCTTCCATGAAGTTCTTCCGACTTATGTGATATTTACGAGATTCTCATTTGATTCTCAGTAAGTCACATCTTATTCACGTGTGATTCTCATCTGAATCTCAAGTGATTCTCATCTGAATCTCAAGTGATTCTCAGCTGAATCTCAAGTGATTCTCATCTGAATCTCAAGTGATTCTCATCTGAATCTCAAGTGATTCTCATCTGAATCTCAA
>JAWWEN010000002.1:2402591-2417619 GCA_035582955.1 Sycophila texana
AGTGATTCTCATCTGAATCTCAAGTGATTCTCATCTGAATCTCAAGTGATTCTCATCTGAATCTCAAGTGATTCTCACCTGAATCTCAAGTGATTCTCACCTGAATCTCAAGTGATTCTCATCTGAATCTCAAGTGATTCTCATCTGAATCTCAAGTGATTCTCATCTGAATCTCAAGTGATTCTCATCTGAATCTCAAGTGATTCTCATCTGAATCTCAAGTGATTCTCATCTGAATCTCATGTATTTCTCATCTGAATCTCGTGTGATGTTCGTATACTGATTTTCACATAGTTCGCACATGAAAATCACATGAAAATCATCTCAGAATAACATCAGAATCATCTCAGAATCACATGAAAAGCATCTCAGAATAACATAAGAATCATCTCAGAATAGCACGGGAATCATCTCAGTCATATGAGAATCATCTCATAATAGTATGATAATCATCTCAGAATCAGATGAGAATCATCTCAGAATCACATGAGAATCATCTCAGAATCACATGAGAATCATCTCAGAGTCATATAAGAATCATCTCATAATAGTATGATAATCATCTCAGAATCACATGAGAATCATCTCAGAATCACATGAGAATCGAGTTTTTTCAGTAGGGTAGGGAATTTACAACCACGGTTGAATATTGCCGTACAATAATGCCTTTAATAAGCGCAAATATGAAGGAATTAAACGTACTAATCGGTATACTTTCTGAGAACACGCTCATTGCAGATTCAGATTGGAAAAACCGATCAAATGCTTTCACATATTTGCACTGGCCGGGTCGTTCACGGAAAATGACGGTGACGTGATCGCCATCTAGCAGTGGTGACGCATTGCTAGATAACAACTTACTATATACTATGAGCGTTCGACACTCTCTTTTAAGGTGAAAATATATATCTCGGCACACACTCACACATACACTCTCATACTCACATACACTCTCATACTCACATACACCCACACTCACACAGGCACGCACGCACGCGAGTTTAGAAAGCGTTCGGGCTGACGAGGCTTAATTGCTGAAAATGTCAATTGTTCAACTTCACGTAGAGCAAGAATCTTTGATGGCTGCACTGGAGAAGAAGACGAAAGACTAAACACAGGACGCCGAGAGAAAATAAAATAAATGATTATCAGATAATTTGATCTAGTGATGCTCCGAGCACAACAGCGTCCTTCATTCTAAAAATCGGCCAACCTTTAAATCTATAAAGCATTGTACTACTGTTAAGACAATCAGACTCGTAGTGCTCTGAACAGCGCGTGGGTCATTCCAGATTCAGGTTAAATTTTAACGGTCGATTTATGTCGGCATTTTACTTTTAGCCTTTATTTAAATGTGATTGCAGCTTTTTGTTCATTCCTCACACGAAATCGTGAACCTCGCCATTTATTAATCATAAGAATAGGAGGCTTTTATTCTTCCATCCACCGATTAAAAATAGATGAAAGCGATAAAAGACAAATTAATGTTTAATAAATAAAAGAGAAGAAGAAGATACGTGACGCCGAGCTATTGTTGATCTGTGAGAGCAGCGCGCACATTTTATACATCTCATTTTTCTACACAGGTATTGATAGTCGTTATACAATTTGCACGAGATTGCACGTGATGATAAAAATTACTTGCATTTTTTACATATAATAGGAAAAAAAAATACGGTATAAACTTTTTTAGCATGTCACCGCAGCGCGATTTAACAAAAAAATAAAAAATAAAAAATAAAGAAAGAAAAAAAAACGTGGTCAATCCTTAGGCATAATAAAAGTATGACCCTCACGATGGCAGTTACACCTAACTCGGACGCTAATAACGTATATGAGCGTAAATAAATAAACAGGAAAAAAAAAGTATCATGACTTTTTTAAACGGGTTAAAAGGACATTTTTACATTTTTAGGAATTAACAAAAAAAGATTTTTTCGATGATATCGAGGCAACTGCTGGCGATGTTTGCCGCAGTTTTTTGCTATGATGCCAACAAAGAGTGAAACGATTGAACAACGGATTTATACGTCCCAACAGTTCCGGCAAGTAAATATTTGCAGTCGAACAGAATCACTTGCAAAAAAACCTCTTCAATTTTTCTTATATCCTCTAGAAATTTAGACGAGTCGGTCGAATAAAAAAGGCAAATCAAGTCTACCAAATAAATAAAAGTATATAAGGAATGAATAAATGACTAGTAAGTGAAAAACAAATAAATAATTAATTAATTAAATAAAATGAACGACTAAGTGAGTGAATCCGACTGATGAATGCGTTTGCTTGCATGAACAACACGGAATAACTGCTATATATATATACAAATGATTGAGCGAATAGACACATGAATATATGTTTACGATAAAATTACGGGTAATTCAAGATTATATTGATTTTTTCTATTTGACCGTTTGTATAAAGGGAAATAAACTTGTGCCAATTCTTCAAGGTTTTCAAGGGCCCGGAGGCTCGCGATCAACTTGACATGTTGTTTTTTTAATGTAAATTATCGAATCTTCCAATTGCGATAGTAAATTAGCGAGTTACAAGTTTATATAGGCTCCGGACGAAGAGAGCGCCAAACTCATTTCGTTGTAGTTCGAATGAAAACTCGAATACTTAAATCGATCGATAAAAGGCACTTTTTAAAACGGCTAATACTCGAACCAATGAGCGAACAAGAATTTCGGTTATTATTCCGATGCGACCCTGGTAAAATGTTGTCGATGATTTCTATAGACAGTAGTCTAGAATTCGACCAGAATCGTTCGCTAGAATCTTAGTTGAAATATCGAGAAATTCTCGTTAGAATCCCGGTAAGAGCATACATTTTATTTATTGTATTATCTCTTCTTGTTGATAGATGTCTTAAAGCCATCGTAAAGATGATTTAGGTATGACTTATGTCTTCGAGATAACTTAAGGAAGTCCTTAAGATGTCTTAAAGGTGACTTAAAGATGTCTTGCGAGATTAATGGGACGCCATGTATCTATAGAAATCAACAATTTGATCCTTGCCTGATTTCTGTCCAGAACCATATGAAATCTGCCGATATTTGAAAATTCTGGCCAAATTCTACCGAGGAACCCGGTAAAAATTTTATCAGGGGAGTTGGGATGCGTAAGGCATAAATGAATTTACCTATTGTGATAAAAAAAAGAGAACCTTCAAACGTTATCTCCCGACTGCATTTTATTAAAAGCATCGGTCTTACGCTCTTCGAGCCTGTCGATTTTTACGAAGCTTTCATTTCCATTGAACTCTCCCGATTTACCCTTGACATTTCACTGTTTTGGCACACTAGCGACTTATATGCTTTTCATTTCCATTCTTCATTATATACATTGTTCATATAAGGATATATCGTAATGGGAAAAATATATTGTTCCTTGCATCTCTCTCTATCATCCAATTGTAATCCAATGTTCGGAACTATTTTTACCAGAATTAATTACATGTAATGCGATCACCTATATACGTATACGTATACCCACGTACACACTCACACAAACATATTATATTTATTTTTTTCTCTTTTTTTGCACGAGGTACACCCGGCGATAGTTGATTCTGGTGGAACTTTTTGAAAAAAATGCAACGTTGCTTGAAAACCTGTAGATGTTAGTCAAGCATGCATCCTTGACTAGCACCTAGAAATTTTCAAGCAACGTTGCTCTTTTTTCAAAAAAATCTTTTAGAATCAACGATCATTTGTTTAAATTAACATACATTTAAAAGGTTGTACATTGTTTACGCCTTGGTTATTCTTATAACAAATGAAGGAAGTAATAATACTGCCAGCAGGAAAGCTGGCGGCGGAAAAGGGGAAAAAAATAAAATGATGCATTAGCTCTCTTCCACTGGTTAAAGTATAACCTTTTGTTTACAAGCACGCTAAAGTTGTCTTTAAAAAAAAAAAGTGGAGACAATGCCTTAAAAAAGGGAAGAAACTTCCTTTTTCGAAGGCAAGTTTTAACGAGTTGATCGATTCGGAACATTACCGTTTTGATACCGTCAATTGAAATTTCTGCAATAAAAGGATAGACAGAAACAGCAAATGCGGAAGCGCATCAGTATTTGTCAGTATCAGTATTTGTTAAACGCATCAGTATTTGTCTCGAAGTATCGGAAATGTCTGCATTTTATTATACGTAGTTGCACACGTTGACTCTCTACGCACATTCACACAGCCGTGTCCCCAGCTCCTCCCTTTCCCATAGGTATATATACGTATAATTATACCTACATAGGAAAAAGTAAATCAAGTGCAGCATGCGGTGCACACTATATATAAATAAATCCATTATACATATGTAAATATGAGATTAAGCGAATGAAACAGAGTGTGATAATGAAAAAAAAAATGCGATAAGTTATATATACGTTCATAACTCATGTTCTTTTTATGGTATATATTCTATTGAATGGGTTTGAGTGAAAATTGTTTATTGAAGCTACGTAATGCGATTAGTGGTCATTATTAGCGTATTTTTTCGGACGATTATAATAATGTAATTTTGAGCCAGAACGAAGTGCGGATAGCGAATTGGAGGCGAGAGACAGTGATGTAAATCCGAAAAGCGAGTGATAAACGAAAAAAAAAATCAATATAAAAGAGATTCTTTTCAGTTTTGGAGTCAAGACAACGAAATGCGGAGATAAAAATGTTCAAGAAAAAGAAGTGGTTTGTTTGATCTGTGCAGTCGATTACACGATTACATCTCTATATATATCCAGAGTCGTCTTTAAGGCCCGAGGCCCTAAGCTTCGTAAGGGCCCAGGCTTGCTGAAAAATATATATTTTATTTTATTAAGAAAAAAAAAAAATAAAATAATTGAAGATACAATTTTTATCATTATGTTATCACAGAGTTCTCAATGAATTATAAGGAGTTCTAATTCCTAAACTTTTCTTTTTAAATCAATTATTAACTATTCTAAATGAATATTTTTCAGCAATTCTGACTAAAATAATTAATACGATCGAATGATTCAATCTTCATTGATTTTAATTTTGAAAATATGCGTTCACGAGAACAATTAATAATTATTCGTGATATAATTACTAATATTTTTTAATTTCAAACTCTTTCACCTTAATTTTAATTATATTAATTATTATTATTATTATTATTATTATTATTAATTACTCTTAAATAAATTGTAAAATTAATATATGTGTATTCCCATGGGATATTAATTACGATTTATTTTATTTTTTTCCTCTATCTTTTTGATGTTTTAGGAAAATTAAATTCGTTACAGGGGCTTCAAGTGTAGTACTGGCCCAGGGCCTCATCGGTTTTAATATCGGCTCTATAATATATATACATGTATATCTATATCTATTTATCCGTTCATCTGTTTATCCGCTTATCCATTTAGCTGTTTATCGGGTGAGCTGTCATCGTATGCAAAAGAGTGAATGGTGTACACATACACGCGCAAACACACACACACTCACACACGCACGCACACACCACAAAAGTACTATTAATGCCGCTGCCCTTTCGAAAGTCGCAGTCGTCGCTCGTTATCGTCGCTTTTTTTATTGCCGCTCACCGTGCCATCGCCAGACTCTATTACTAAAAAGAAAAAAAAAAAAAAAATAAATATTTATTGTTCTACGCGATGAAAAGGAAAAAAAAAAAGATAAGTCTGTCACGAGACAAAAGGATTCGTAATCATTGACAATCGACAAGATAAGCTAGCTTCCCTCGTTGCCTCGACCTCCCCACTTTACATCCTCTTTCCCACTTTCCTCCCTCGAGTCAACTTGAGAGACTTGAAAGCTCCAAGCCCAACGGCCCGCATCCCCCAACCCCCACCCATTCGTCGGTGAGGCGGCTCAAGAATATGCGATTGTTACATTTGTATGACTTTTTAACGGCTACTACTAAACGATAATGTTTGTATATGGTATTTTAGAGAAAATGAAAAAAAAAAAAGAAAAAAGAAATGGAGAAAAAAAAAGAGAAATCTGTTACGAGATCTGATGATTGTAATATTATGCGCCTCGTCGGTGAAATATCGTCGTTTCGCGAGTCGTCGCGAGATTCTCTGCGTTCGTTCCTCGTTTGGTCCATTTTACAGCGACATCCTGTTTCTCATTGTTACACCTTTTTATACCCTGAGCTTTTTTTATTATATTTTCTTTTTCTCTCTTTTTTTTTTAACCTGCTGAGATTAGCTTATTATTGAATTTAAAAATTACTGTATAGTTCCTTTTTGCATTGTATTATTATTATTATATTGTACTTCCTTTTGTCCCTTCCATTTTTTTTTCTGCAACGGATATGTTAATCTGCGTCTTCGCTCGGACGAAACACGGAAGTAAGCGTTTAAAAAAAAAAAAGGATGAACAGCGCATAAAGAGTAATTGACGCTATGTATAAAGTATTTATTAACTAATTAAAAAGCCATTACTCTAAAATATTATGTATGGATAAACTAAACTAAACTTATTTGTAAACTAACTTGTCTACCATCTACACAACTATCCACGTATGTAAACAAATAAATAAACAAGCGGTTAAAATTATTGTTTAAAAAATAATAAAAGTATTGAGGATTTTTTCTCTTACTTGCTAAACTGCTTCTTTTACTTTTTTCACCCCTCTTCTCGTATAGTTTCCAAATTTTTCCACCATTCCCATAAGTAAGCTCTAATTGTGTTCCTTTATAATCGATAGATTTTTTAACCAGCTTTTAATATTTTTTTTTAACGCGGGCGGACCCCATTCGATCCGTATTTATTTATTTATTTATTCATTTTATATGGGCAAACGAGCCCTTCTACAATTGAAAATAAAATATCAAATAAATGTCATACAGTACCACAAGTTTACAAATATCGACTAATACTTAAAATTAATTTCATCAGCAATAATTAGCACTTAAAGATCTAATTCTGGTTTTATGCATTATGGCATTTGCCCACAATAAAAGTTACTTGGTCAGGTATCACATAGTTACATTTTGCACGAAGAGAAATTCGGTAGTAAATTTTGCAAAGTACTATTGCAATTTTGTCACAGACTATACCTACATTGATATTTTTGTAAGAATTTTTTAGAAAATGTAGGTTTTTTTAAAAAAAAAAAAACTCGTAGATTTCTCAGAAAAATTCATAGCTTTCTTAGAAAAATTCGTAGCTTTCTTAGAGAAACTCAAAGATTTCTCAGAAATATTCTATTTTTTTCTTAGAAAGATAAAAAATTACAATAGTACAATAAAATTTAGCACATTGGCAGTCTGTGACAAAATTACAGTGTTTACATATTTATTATTATATTATTTATTTTTTTATATATTTTTATTTACCTTGTAAAATTTACTCGAGGATTTTTCCCTGCGTAGCCCCCTACTTAAGCAGTAAAAATTACGAGGTGTGGTTTGGCTACGATAAGCAAAAATATATAATCAGTCAATATAACTCTCTCTTATTTGAATCACTTATTAATCATAGGTACACAAAATAAATTACAATGTTATTTTATAAAGTATAATTAAATCATTAATAAATATCTTATATACCATCTAATTTACGAATAATTATCTGTTTGTTTCATTCGGAAGCATAAAGAACTAACCGGAAGTTGTGCTTGCAAATAACTGCAATATTATGGTCACTTATTCCGCAGTAAAAAAAATCTTGCAGAAGTTCAGCTAATTTTTTTCTGAAAATTCTACAGACTTCTTTTTCGAAGGGGATTTTCCAACAGGCCTGCTTATTGCCTTTTACAGTGTGGTAATAGGAATAACAAGGAATATCGCCGTGGGGCTTACTTCATGATGTACTTGAGCGGCTGTCGAGACAAACTATCGGCTCCCACGTCGTCCTGAATCTTGTATTTACCGAGAGCCATGTCGATAAGAGAAAAGCTGCAGTCAGGGAACATGGCCGGGCAATTTCGACCCTCGTAACCAGATTTATGAGCGTTTGAGTAGCTGTGATGTTCTGTCGGCTCAAAGGAAAAGACTCTACTCATTGGCAAACTGCGCAAAAAGATAAAAAGATGACATGAATTAGTCGGACTACTAGAGACTGGAGAGTGTCTCAGCTTTTCACAGGAGTAAAAGATTTGTCTCTCTTTGATATTTATGGTAAAGCGTTAGCAATATTTAGAAAATAATCTTCATCCAAGAAAAGATGAGGCACTCTTCTTCCTCCTGAAAAATATCGTAATTTTTCAGTGGGACTGTATACTTTCGATAGTTTTCTCTTACCTGAAAACAATCCTGATCATTTCTTCTAGCAAACTATTTCCTCTTGGAATGAAGCGCTGCGAAGCCTCGCAAAGAGCACGTAAAACGCAGCTACGCCCATCAAAGCCCATACTGTAATAGACAGAAAGTTAATGCAAACATTTATATATGTAATAAGGTAATAATTAAGTTAAGGATTATTCCTGTGGATCATGTTTAACCGACATTTTCGAGTTCTTAGACATTATAAAATACTTTTTTACTAAGTTTTTAGACATTATAACATATTACGCTATGGAACCTTTTTAGTAAACGTAAAACGGGAGTATCACTTGTTTAAATGATATTTTATTCCCTGCATATATCATTTATAATACACTTAGATATGATCCCTGTAGCTGAAGTCATAGTTAAATAAATCGATTAGCTTTAAAAGTAATGAAATTCATTATAAGCAATTTTAAGTAGTTACAGACAGGTATGACCAGACCTGCGAGTATTAGTCAAACGTAAACCTGAAAATTAAAGTACCTTTAAAACCGATTCCCTTTAAAATTAATTAAATTCATTCGAAACACGTTTAAGTAGTTACAGACAGGTGTGGTAAGACCAGACAGGTATGGTAAGACCTACGATTATTAGGCAAACATAAACCACAAAATTAAATTACCTTTAAAACAGATTCCATTTAAAATTAATTAAATTAATTCGAAACACGTTTAAGTAGTTACAGACAGGTGCGGTAAGACCAGACAGGCATGGTAAGTCCTGCGATTATTAGGCAAACATAAACCACAAAATTAAATTACATTTAGAACCGATTATCTTTAAAAAGAATTAAATTTACTAGAAACACACTTAAGTAGTTACAGACAGGTGCGGCAAGACCTGAGAAATCAAAGAATTTCCTGTCAAACTGCGTACAACCACTTTCGAGGAAAATATTTTTAATACACGTAGATAACGATCCTGGTAGCTCAAGACATAGTTAAATCGACGGATGAGCTTTAAAAGTAATTAAATTAATTATAAGCACGTTTAAGTAGTTGCAGACAGGTATGGTAATACCTGCTATTATTAGGCAAACGTAAATCTAAAAATTAAATTACCTTTAAAACGGATTACCTTTAAAATAAATTAAATTCATTCGAAACGCGTTTAAGTAGTTACAGATAAGTGCGGTAAGGCATGCGATTATGCAAACGTTAATCTAGAAATATAATTATTCAAAAAAATCAAAGAAAACTGCGTACAATCCTTTTCTTGACGCGTATAGTCGACTAGCGAGGAAAATGTCATTTTTAACGCATTAACAATTAACACACTCAGCTCCAGAATACAATATACCAATCTCATTGAAATATCACGTATTGTTTTCTTGATCCTAAATATTAAGCCTATTGTACCATACCTTTTGTTTGATCCCACAAGCTTTCATCCAACAGACATATCTTATTCTCTTAACATTGTTTATACCGAAAATGCACAAATTATTGAATGTACTGGTATATTAGCAACCAACCAACCAATCCACCCAAAGATACTGGAGCTTCAGGTTTAGGGTCAAGAAAGCATCGCGTAATGTTTTAAAGGGATATTGGTTTTGCCTTTGCTTCTTGGTCAGACCCGTTCTTAGTAGCTTCAAATATTAAGCATTAAATTTTCCTAACTACTTTTTTTCCTTAAGTTATACTTACGCATTTATTATCAGTTCAATCTTATTGTAAAGATCCCGTCTGTATCTCCTTTGTAAGTAATTGTAATTCGCTTTGTAATATTTATCACGAGCAGCCAATGGATAATTATAATTATCTATGTGTTTATCATCGGGTCCCCGCTCCGGATATTTATTCAACTGAACCTTATCCTTCCGCAAGCTGAGCAGCGGCTCCAACTCCGGCTTACTTTCATTCGGAAGATCGTACGAAATGCCCCAATTGAGACCTTCGGTAAATATATTATCCGGCGTCAAAGTATGAATAGTCATGCAGAGGGCAATCTTTAATAAAACAAAAGAAATATAATTGATTATATAAAAAAAAAAAAAAAAAATAGCTAATAGGCAGCATCCAATCGTTATAGTTAAACGATTAAAAATTTTGTGTTTTGTTTCTTTCAATACCCTGTAAATCTGAAAATGTGAAAATTCACTTAGAAAATGTGAATAGTGACATTTTGTATGTGAAAATTCGTCGACATATTGAATCAGTGGACGTTATTAGACATAAAAAAATGTTATTATTTGAATTTTCCAAGTGAATTTCACATTTTCAGATTTAGAGAGTAGATTACAAAAAATAGTTATTTATGCACTGAGGGAGTAAAATAGGCGATTACTCCCGTGGATGAATTTATTCATTCAAGGGAATAATCATCTACTACTACTGAGGTGCATACAACATTTTTCAATCTAATCATTTATAAGTCCACTGTATTCAACAACAATTCCAATTAATAAATTCGATTTGAAACTAAAATGTGTCTACGAAAGCTAAATATAAAATAGCTAAAATATGTTTACAAAAGTTAAAATGTGCCTGCGGAAGCTAAAATGTTTCTTCGCAGAATAGAATGTGTCTCCGGGCAGTAAAATGAGTCTAGAGAATAAAATCTAGGATTTTACTTTCTCTGCGGAGGTCAATAAAGTGGACTTTATGGTTGATTAGGGTGAAAAATTAGTTTATTTTATACACCTGATCATTCATGCAGAATAATAATTATTAGTAAACAAAAATGACGGTCAGTTTGCGAATATTATTTTACAAACACGAAAATAATGTTTCTTTTGTTGTCATTCAATTCTAAACGTTAAAATAATGTTTATATAAAAATTGAGTGTATTTTTAACAGTGTAACGTATTTAAAGATAGTATACATTCATTTTTCATACTCACGGAAAAACTTGATCCTTCGGGAAAAACGACATAACGCTTTTTCCGCGATAAAAGTCCCTCTTCTCCCGAATTAGCTTGCGAAATCAAGAAGAATAGTAGAACAACACAAAGTCCCGCTTTCTTCATTTCTACTACCTAAGCTTCATCAGAAAGCTGCGCCCCTGCAGGCTGATGATGAAGACGATACCTACAGACAAGTATAAGAAGTAAATAAATATGAAAAGAGGCCTTCCAGCCAAATATTTTGACCTCCTTTTTTTTTTTTTATTTTATTTCAAGTTGACAAAAACAAGACATACTTGCTCCGGCAGTATCTCTCTGACAGTATATTTTAGCTTCTTAGCTGCGTGGCGGCAGTTATGAAGGGAAGATCGATTCTTCCTGAGCCAAGGAAATATCTCGTAACTCAGTTGAGTAAGCTCTTTAGGAAACAGGAAATTGTCGGTCCTCGGAGAAACAGGAGGGAAAATGATCGATAGCTGACATCGATACAAGCAACAAGCCTCGTCGGACGGCCCGCGCGCATCGGCAAATAATTCCGGCAGAGCGCACACGCTCACTCCTCCGTTCGCGTGGCCCTTCCCCTCCCCCTTCCCCTCTTCGGCCCGATATATTTTTTTCCTCCGAAAGTTTGTTTTTTTCATTAACTTCTTTCGCGACGCGACGCCCAATGTTAGACTGACTTCGACTCGTATAGAGGCAGTGCTGGCGGCGGTGAGCTTACCTTCTCATTAGCAGCTCTTAGCGGCTGTTAGCGGCTGAGGTCAACGACTCGGGGAAACGGTTAGTCACAAGTTCATCGGGAATTCGTTCAACTCCGACTGTACGGTTATTCATCGCGCTGTTTTAACTTCGAATCTCGCTAATTAAATGCATAATTTCAACGAGGGAAAAGTTTTTTTGCTTTTCTTTTCTATCCACGAGCGAGCGATTAAATTTGCCATTTCAATTAAGTAAGTAATCGCGGCTAAGTTTATCGTACATTTATGGAAGACCAACGGGAGCTTTTAAACTTTTATTTCGAGGGAAGTAGTCTAAGTCGGCGAGTTTGCCGACGGCGCGAATTCACTGTCAAAAGGCTTTTTAATGCTGAATTTTATAGTGGATATCTCTTGAGAGCTTACGGATCGTATACATTCTAATGCGTTGTCGTCAAATCAGAATTCAACCAGAATCGTTCGCTAAAATTCTACCTGAAATATAGAGAAGTTCTCTGTCGAAACAAGAGGGAAGAGGCACGATCTTACCTTCATGATAGATGTCTTAAAGGTAACTTAAAGATGGCTTTAGGATGTCTTCAATATGCTTTAAAGATAGCTTAGGTCTTCAAGATAACTTATGGATGTCATTGAGATAATTTAAAGATAATGCATGTCTTTAAGATAACTTAAGGACATCATCAAAATCTCTTAAAGATGACTTAAAGATGACTTAAAGATGTTTTACAGATGTTATCTTAATATTATAAAGAGATGAAGATGTATATATCTGTAGAAAACAATAAATCGATCCTTGTCTGGTTTTTTCCAGAAAGATATAACAAATATGCATGTAATCACACACACGGAGATACTGGAAATGTAAAAATTACCAATCTAGTCACGGAAATCGTGGTACTCCTCAAATTCTGGCAATTATTACTAAGGTCGTAGCAATTTTTACCATGTAGTTGGCAATGTTTACAAGAATTTAGTAAAATTTCTCCAAAAGTCCATAATATTTATTCAGAATTCGACGTAAAAAAACTCCGCAAAGTAGCGTTTTATGGTTCGACTTTGGTTGGTAATTTTTACCATTACTTTTTGGGTTATTATGTTTACGTAGAAAAGTCTCTTCGTGCATATTTATGAATTCTCGTCAGATATGTTCACCAAAATCTGCCGATATTTAAAAATTCTGGACGAATTCTACCGAGGACCGATTCAGCAAGGATTTTACGAGGGTATCGTACAAACAGTTAAAAGAAGTAAAGATAACTGAAAGAACTGAATTTATTACTATTATAAAGTAAACTGAGTAATACATTTAAAAGAGAAAATGGACAGGGATAGCCCACGTCACAATTGTGTCTCCAAGCGTAAGCCTCGTCGTAAGCATCGCTTCTGCTTCCGTTCCTCCCTGGATAACTGAAAAAGTGCAAAAGCAAATTGTTCAAGTGTTTCAAAAAATTTAGTTTCAATTCCAGTAAAAATTTGAAGAGGTACCTAAGCTTCTTTAAAGCTATAGTAAATGACTTGTTTGTTGTGATAAATAAAACGCTTTTTTCATCGTGTTACTTCCCATCTAGAAAAAGGTAGGGATATTTAGTAGGTATCAGAAAAAAGGTAAGAAATTGGATCCAGAAAGAATTTTGTCTATTCCTTATACGCGTACCTTGTAATGGAAGAAATCAGGAAAATTTTAAATTAATAGGTATAAAAGGTACGCGAAGAGCAATCCCCTAGTAAATTTTACAATTTACAATTTACAAATTAGCTAACATTGCAATTTTTCAGATATTTTTATAATTGCTTGTGTAGTCAATCATTTTCTTGGTATTTTGAGGAAGGGTAAATTATTCGATGTTAATGAGTACAATGTTGTAAATTATCATTATTTTTCAGATATTGTTTTTCTGGTAAATTTTACTATGAATAACCATTATAATTTTCCGCGTGGAACCTACAAATGTTTCTAAAAAATCTACGAAATTTTATGAGAAATCTCTGAAAGTTTTGCCAAGAAAGCTATGAATTTTTCTGAGAAACCTACAAAGTTTTCCTAAGAAACCTACGATTTAAAAAAAAATGTAGGCAGTTTGTGGCAAAATTGCAATGATACCTTGCAATACTTACTAGTGAATTTCTCTTCGCGAATCTACTTTCTCCACGGATACTTACAAAGAAGCTTGATCACCCTTTCAAATATTTACCAAAGATTTAATTACCCTCGCATTTCACAGCTGCAATGCTCACCTAAATACCACTCTGAGAATATCCTCGAAAAGCGAACTACCAGGAGCATTTAAAATTTCCTTCGCCTCGCAGATGGTGCGAAGAACGCACTGCTGCCCCGGTAGGCCTTGGCTGAAAAAATGTTGTTTATCCCTTTACTGTCTTAATTCGCAATGTTGGCGGTTTAAAGAACCACAAAAGACCAAAGCAAACATGAAAGCAGACGATACCTGTCCAGAGCAGATTGAAAATTCGCGTAGAGCTCGCGGCGCTGTCGCCTGTGGGGCCTTTTAATTCTCAAGCCGCTCGCCTCGGGCGGAAGTGGCCAGATCATGTCGAATTCCAAGTCGAGGTTCCAGTTGCTCGGCTCTTTAACCTGTATCGCCTTGAGGTGCGTAAATGTCAACTACCGGAGAGAGAAAGCACCGCCACAGGGCCCCAGGGAAAAATTCGAATTATTTAATTGACTGCATCGACCATCGCGCGGAAGTATCTCCTATATATCGTCTGCAGGTGAAGAAAGTAGATCTTATCCCGGAAAGAAAATTTTTTCAAATTCAGCGCTACGAAAACACCGTAGTTGCGATTGAAAACCAAAACTCAGCAAACAGTTTGACTGATTTTTAAAGATAAGAAAGTGAAAAAAGTCGTGGAACTGCGGGGAAATTTTAAATCGTCGCGAAAAAAAAATTTCATTCTTAGATAGAATCTGTTCAGCCGTAAACGAGATAAGCACCTTTCTTCACCCGCAAACGTAATGCTAGGACCTTTCCTCACCCGCAAACGACATGATAGGACCTTTCTTCACCCGCAAACAAAATAGGATGTTCTTCCCCTTACAAAAATAAACTACTGGCAAAAATAACTACTATCAAAACTATTGGATAAGCAACTGATGAACTACTGGTGAACTGTTGATGGATCACATATGTCTAATAGTAAATTGGCGACTACTGACTAACTATTGACTGGCAACTACAGATAAACTACTT
>JAWWEN010000002.1:2422915-2438416 GCA_035582955.1 Sycophila texana
TCGTATGATCATCATGACTATCGTATGATCATCATGACTATCGTATGATCATCATGACTATCGTATGATCATCATGACTATCGTATGATCATCATGAATCAAGTTAGTTTGTTCAGTAGGGAATCAAAGGAAAGTTCTGTATTATAACCTTCAACTCATGACATTTAACTTAAAATATTTGATCCTTTGGCTTAATAATCTCAACGTATCCTTTTTAAACAGGTGGCTGCAACTTTCGACTTTCTTACCAGTCATTCGCTTCACCCACCTACCCAGCAAGTATTCGGATGAAAGCGTACTCGAGATCGCCAAGAGTTTGACCACCCTAAGACAGAAGACTGTGACGCCTCTACTGAAAAAGTACGCCAACGTCACCCTGGATACCGGACTACCGATCATCAGGCCTCTCTGGATGCTGGATCCAGCTGATCCTGCATGTCATCTGGTGGTCGACGAATTCTCTGTTGGCGAGGAGCTCATTGTAGCTCCGATTCTGCACTCCGGTAGCCGACAACGGGAAGTCTACTTACCTGCCGGTGTCTGGAAGGACGGCATAGACAAGAGTCTGAGGAAAGGCTCCCGGTGGATCCACAACTACAGAGTCGCCGAGGATAAAGTGGCCTACTTTCAAAAGATGCCCGACGACATGAGATTTTAGATGTACACACATCTCACTTTATTCTTATTGTTATATTGTATACACCATCCATCCTGTTCGTTATCACATTCGACATGTGACTTGTGAGGGAATTTTAAATAAAAATACATTTTATTTTATACATTTTATTCTATATAAAATTGACCTTCGTCACTGTTTTTACTTTTATTCGAATCAGAAGCATCCAATAAGAGTGCGATATCGGATAAGCGGAAACATTGAATTAATTAATCAAGACAACTAACAGATTATGAGGTATAGTTTATATTTTATTATATTATTTATTTTTATATATAGCGTATAATATTATTAATTTCTATTACAATAATCATAGCACCATGAACACTCCACAGTAAGTTTTTTGAATTCGTTTTTTTTTTTTTTTTTACTCGAAAGACGCGATGCGACGGTGCGCTTCGAGGAATGAGAACCGAAGATAATTTCGCATAGTTCCATCAACAAGCGGTAATAATAATAAGAATAATGCTCCTTTCAGATTGACTAGATGATGAGTATATCATTAGTTAATAACCATTAGTAATAATATAGGAAAAAGATCCTGCCGGGCGCTTATCATTACTGACTAGAATCTCGAATTTCTTTTTTTTTTTTTTTATTTATTTTATTTTTTAATCAAGGATAACGCAGTTTTCACTCGCGTCAGCTGTTGGCTCAGTAGGATAATGAAAGGCCAGTAAACGAAGGAAGGGATTGGTCAATCGAACGAAACGAAAGGAAATGAAAAAAAAAAATAATTAAAAAACAGGCGCAGAAGCGACTTGAAGCAAGAGCCACTAAGTATGCGAAATCGAATAATAGTGTCCCGTGGGACGCAGACGCTTATTATATATATACTTGTACATTCACTTCGTTCCCATCCCCACTGTGCATCGGGCGGTATTCGCAGCCGATTTTTTTTTTTTTTTTTATGGTGCGAATTTGTTTTTTTTTTCCTCTTCTGCTTGTCGCTTCCGTTTTATCGCTTCATCATCACCGGCAAATTAAAGAGGATGTGTCCATTATTTTTTTGACTATCGGTTCCGTTAACGCCCTACACAAATAAACCGGTCGATTTGTTTTTTTTTTCTTCTTTTTTTATAAATTAGTAACACAACTAAACGTATACAGAGAGTTACATGCTACTTTCTTTCGATTGCCCTTACTCACTGAATCGCATAGTTTATACTTTTTTTTTTCTCATCTCACTTAAATAACATTTTCACTTCACCACGTACACTCTAGCTTCGGTCGCGCGCGCATACATTTTGCCAGTAAAATGCACGTTTTTTTTTTATAAAAAGCTTCGTTTTTGCGAATTAAAGAGAACGATGATGATTATGATGACTTTCAATCCTTAATCATTATTTAAATAATTCCCCTATTCGCCATTCAAGTGTACTCAGCTGCAAGTCTTTTCTTTCGTTAATAATTCTTTTTTTTTTTCAACCGAAATGTATATAACGATACAAGCGGAAATAAATAATAAACATTTAACCTCTTTATAATATATTCGTCATAATATATCTTATATAACGAAATGTATATAATATACCGCTCGGTATTTTTTTACTTTGTATATATTTGCTAAGTAAAATGGAGTAAATAATTTATACACGTGTAAATGTAAAATGTAATTGCAGGTTTCTCTAAGGCCAGCTGAAAAATAGGCGGTAAAAAACTTACGTATAGGATAAGCTCCCCAGTTATTGGTCTCACATAAGGTTCGACCGGAAATCGGTAAATCGAAATAAAAAAAAAATTGCAATTAGAAATTTTGGTAATCGGGACTCGGAGTATTTTAAATACGATCGAGAATTTGCGAACACAATGGGAGAACGATAAAAAAAAAAAAAAAACGAGTCACCCTGGTAAAAATCGTCACGAAGTTTCGGCAATAAATCAACGGGAAATGCACGAATTTGTGACTTTATCATCGATATTGGTAAAAACCCTCTTAACTTCGAGCTGCTTTCTGCTTATCAGACAGGAGAAAAACTCGTGAAATTGACGGGCTACGTAGGAGAGAAAAAGATAGAGTAATACACTCTTAACCATAGAGGTCCATGCGCAGTAGACACGCGCACATAGATTAAACCCAAGGCTTTGTCAACGTGAATACTTTTTTCCCTTACATAAATTGAGCAAGTCAAACCTACCCCGAATTCAGTATCGTGGTTCGAGTCTAGTTACATCAAGTCATTTCGATCTCGAAATCGCTTAAGCCGTCCAATATGAGACGAGCGCGCGAAATTTAAAAGACACTGAATACCAAAAGTAAGTTGGCGCCTCATCTTTCTATATTTTTTTTTTATGTAAATATTTTCTCGAGTTTTTCAACGAAATGAGCGTGTCTCTCCTTAACTGATCTGCTCGACCCGCCAATTCCTTATACCAGGGCGAGTAATAAGCAACATTGTATAATAAAAAAAAGAAAAAAAGAAATTGCATCTGACACCAATAACTGTTAAGCTTAGTTCTTGCTATAACTGGAACGAGGTCAAACTCTCGCGAGCCTGACAATTCGTTTAATCACATTTCTGCACGAGACTCCTCCTCCTTATTTCATTGACATAGGGTCATGTCACTCTAATGTAAAAATCGCACTTTGTAAGACTATTTAGAGGCGCGTCCAGCGCACGTAGCCGTATAGGGCCGCGAGATCGGCCGCTCAACCTCTTCCTCTTCCTCGCCTTCCTTCCTCTTTCGCTTTTTTTTTTTTTTTTTTTTTAATTTTCCTCCTCCACTGTCTCTCCTCGCTTCTCTCCCGTTTCGTTTCGTTTCAAATTGAGTAGCCGTGGGCCGCCGTATCGGAGCATATTTAAATACTTCTAGGCATCATCGTCGTCCGCACGCGCATTCAAGCGTACAGTACATTATTGTTTAAGTTTATTATTAGTAATAACAAGCAACGCCGGAAAGCAAAGCTTAGCTCGGCTTCCGGCAGTGAGCAACGACCGTGTCTTGCCGGGATTCGCAAAAGACTTCGAAATTTTTTACCTCCTAAATCAGTGATGTAAAAAAGACGGTCTCTTTTTTCCAAGCGGTTATGCGACCGTCTTTCGGGACCGTCACCCGAGAAATAGGACCGTCTCAAATGAATGAAAAAAAGAAATTTTAAATTTTAAAAAGACGGTGTTTTTTTTAAGTGGTCATAAACAAATTATAGTCTCCCTTTCACTTACATATAGAAAAAAGCCCGTCTTTTTATTATTGGTGACGCCGTCACATTTGAGACGAGCTAATTTTTTTAAACATTCATTATCAAACTATCAAAAAATCAAACTAAACAATCCTCCCTCACCTACTTAGATGAAAAAAAGACGGTCTTTATTTTGGTCTTATGACCTGTGGTATTTTTTTTTTTTTTATATATTACAAAAATTTAAACAAAATGTGACGTCATCACACCAAATCGAGTGGTATTGTGACCGTCCTAAAATTCGCGACGCGGTCCCTTTACACCACTGCTCCTAATATAAGCTATCTCGACTCTTACACCCTCCATTCCATTCTTTTTTTTTCATTTTTTTTTGGAATACTCTTTAAACATTTAATAGCGCTCAACAAATTTGAATAGAACAACGAAATGTAAAATAAATCTTGTTTTTTATTTTCATTTTTTTTTTCTTTTAATTTATAATTTATCCCGAAAAGTTCGGTGAGTATCTTTTGATTTTTTTTCGGCACTCGCTACTATCTTTATCATCATCATTATCATCATCATTATCATCGTCATCGTCATCACTCTTTGATCAATTATCCACCAGCGCAACACCTCCTCGAGAGGGGCTTATTGAGTACAAAAGTTTTTAAATCCTTCTAAGCTTTGACTATATGATTCGACTTTTTTTTCTTTCGCCGGTGACATGGATCGATGCTCTTGGACCGAATGTCTTTGCATTTTTTTACCCCCCCCCCCCTCCCTTTTCAAAGCTCTTCTTTTCGCACCGTCTTTTTTTTTTTAATATGGATGGATATTATTTATGTTCTTCAATTTAACATTCTCTTATTTCGGGACGCGTGATGTTGGCTCTTTTTCATCTACTGATACGGCTTTTTTAATAAAGTTTTCCTCTGTGATCTTCTTTCTCGTTTAATAATAATTTAACTTATTCCAATTCACCACATGTCTTAAATATTACGATTTACCACACAAAGTTAACGTATTTTTCTTTTTCTCTAGTTACTTTTTTTTTTAAGACAATTTACTTACGCTTTAAACAATGTTTTTCGACGTTTTCTTTCGAACCAACTCTGTGAGTCGTCGTCGTTGAAAAGGAAACCTCGAAAAGTTACTTTGCTTAAACGCATTGAACGAGTTCTTTTTTACGCATAGACATTTATGGTGGACAAGAGACAATAAAACGTAAGTAGTTCTACGTATTTTTAGATAATTTAAAGGAAAACGTCAATCGTGGTATTTTTTTTGTTATATTATTTAACTTGGCCTTTTGGACTCTTACGTAATTATTTCTTAGTTATGCATTTTATTTTTCCCTTAAGAATTGGCAATTGTTCGCGTATAGTTTAATGAGCAATAATCTAAGGAATCGAGTGCCATATATAATCGGAAAAGTAAACGAAAAGAAAAAGCGTCGGGCAGTGTTACAATGCATACCGACATATGACAAGATTACTATTTGGCTGATTTTTTTCCTTTTTTTGTTCGAAAAAATATTGAATTTTTCTTATCCAGATGCATATTCTTTTGGTTCGTCGAGAAATCGATAAATCATAACGAGAGACGATAGGTAACAAATAAGTGATAAGTAATAATTAACGAGTCATACAATTAAATCGTATGATGAAGAATATACAGTATATGTTGTGCACTGCCGGTTTTTTGCATCGACACTCGGGAAGACGCCAATTTGATTCCAAATGAGTCTTTGTGCAAGGAAACATCACGAGGACAGTCTGAAATATTGCCAAAATTCGACTGGCGGATCGGAATTGTTAGTTGTTACTATTTATCTTATAAGGTAGGATATTAACTTCCACATATAACTACAAGACAGAGAGGCTGTCCCGTGTTTTATTCATTTTTTTTTTCTCTTTGTTCTCGTCTACCTCTTAGTTCGCAAGGATAATTCAATAATTCGCGTATATAAAAGCGGCGAAATAACTAAGTACGAGCAGATGCAAATAAAAATTTTAAGGGCGGCTTCTTTTATCGACTCATCGTAAAGTACGTGACGGTTTAATGCATCAGTTCATCGGTGTACGTTCGAAGAGTACCCCACGGGGGGGTACCCTCGAAAAAGTCATTAACGAGGACGGGAGTTGTTTTTTTGGATTATGCATTAGCTGTTATTATGTAAACATTATGTTGTTACCTAAAGCCGAGGATCGAGCTGGCACGAATTATCGGCGCGGCCCGAGTGGAGCTGGATTATTTAGGCCTAAATGCGCGCGCGCGGTGGCTTTAATTCAACCATTATCGCCGGGCATACTGCGAATACCTAAAATTCCAGCCTGTACGCGCTACAACTGGTCTCGTGGTCTTGAAGGTTGATGGTGCATCTTGAAGCCGATGGGGAGAGATCAATGTGATGAGCAGCCAGTGCTTCTTCGTTGTCCGCTACCCAGTAGCCCAGAGTGTCTGTATCGTAGGTTGGAATCATTGTGACCTCTGTTGAATAAAAAAGGATCGATTCGTTCATTTATTATAAGCTAGCAAAGTCATAAGATCGACATTAACCCTCGTGGATTTTTTTTCTAACCATCTGAAATCTCTTTTCAAAACGTTCGTATGGATATTTACATGGAAATCCTTGTGGATCGGTATAAAATCTAGTGCTGTCAACAGGATCCAGACTTTCGAATACTCGAATACCCAAAATTCGAGTAAAACTGAATTTCATATTCAAAACGTCGGGTGTTGATCCATATCTGAAATGGGTGTTTTAAGAGCCGAATATTGAATGCAAATCTAGTTTAGTCGGCTCCAGATATTGAATTCAAAAGATTCGGATACTCCAGAATATCTAGATCCTAGGAATTCTAAATCTGAATTTAATGATCGTATGTTTAATCCTCGATTCAAATCTGATAGGATACAGATATTGAATTCGAAAGATTTGTATACTCTGGAGTATCCGAATCCTACAAATCTGAAATTCGAATCTTGGATATCCGGAAATTCAAATCTTCGAATACTTAGCAACTAAAATCCACGAGGAAGTGCATCCCAAAAAGCCACATCAATATCCACGCGAATTTGTAAGTGTTTGCGCTGTCCACGTGGATTTAACAGTAATCCATATGGATTTTCGCGTGGATATTCACAAGGATTTATGGAGATCCACCTGAACATTTTCAAGGGGAATGTTTCATTGCGTGCAATGGTGCAAATAATACTGAGCTATATTTTCCCAGTTTGAGTGCAACATCAGTTTAAATAGGTGACTTAAGAGGGATAATGATAGAAGAAAACAAACTGACTGGCTCTTACCCAACTCTTTGTCCTCCCAAGTCTTTTTGGCTTCGAGCAATGCATCGTAGACTTCGCGACTTGGTTCAGTGCCACTAAATACGTAGTAGCGCGCTCGTATTTTTTTGAAAAACTCCAAAGCCGTATAAAAGGAATTCCCGTGGTGAGCAACGTAAGCTAAATCTAAATAGACGGGTTGTACTTTATTTTTCGAATCCTTCAGTTTCTTCTCGTTTTTGTTAGGACTCTCCGAGCGTTTCTTATTCTTCAAATTTTCAGAAATCACTTTTTTAGCTTGCTTCTTCTCTTTCTTCGGAGTGCCGGGCGAACCCTTGTTTGAAACTTCATTAGTCGCTGGAGCTGGTGAAGGCAATCGCATGGGTTCGCCCCAGTCGTTAATGACGTCGAAATTCAGACTATCCGGACTCAAATCTGCAGAGCTGCACGCTTGTATTGGACTTCTAAGGTTAAATTTACGAGGTGCTTTGGGCGACGGAAGACCCAGTGGACTTCCCCAGCCTGCCAGAGGATCCTTCTTCTTATCATCTGGATGACTGCTGGAGGATTTTTCCAGCTCCTGGCTGAAACTACTTTTCCCTAAGGCTAATCCTCCTTTAACATCGGCCTTTTCGCGTTCCAACCCTGTTAAAGCCTTTTCAAAATCTAGATCAGCTTCGTCCACCAATTTTTTCGATCCCTTATCCTCGTATCCCCCAGCGTATTCCTTTTCAACGGTGAATTTCTTGAAAGAAAATTCGTCTTGCACGGGGAAAGATGATGTATCTGATACTCCAGTTAGCGAACTGCTAAAGTGTGCAGTCTCAGAAGGTAGCTCACCGTAAAAACTACTGCTCATTGCTGCACTCGACATAGTTTCGGATTTACTTTGATCTTTAACTTTAGCAGAAGATTCATCTTCTGCGTGCTCTGATGGGTACGGCGATGAGAAAAGTGGTGGACTCGATTGTTCTTCGTCGGAATACGTGTGTCTTTCTTCGCTGCTTCCCCATATATGAGTAGCTGCACGACTATGACCACTACTAAGATCACTTCTGGGACTCGTGAGGTCTGCGTCTTTGTCAGTTATTTCAGAGCCCGGAACATCAAATGGTTTCACCTCGCCAATTAAGTTTTCTGGTAATTTATCATCAACTTGAACATCTGTTTTCTCCGTTAAAACAACTGTTTCTCCTTTTTCATTTGTTGCCTCAGTTACCTCTCTGGTCGTCGTTATAATTTCACCATCATCACTCATTGTTCTCGTAGTTGTAATTATTGTACGAATTACATCTCCAGACCTAAAACCTTCTGGTGTTGCTGTTCTTGAACGATTGTCGGATCTTTTATCAGGAGTCGATCTACCAGAAAGATGCGACTGAATCATGCTTCCATCCCGAATCAATGGAGACATCGATACCTCAGACGTAGATTTTCCAGTAGAATCACCGTGAGTTACATCCTTTGATAAAGAAGATACTTCAGATGTTGATTTTTTAGAAATAATTTTTTCATCAGTTACGAAATCTTTCAGCAATGAAGAACTTGATTGGAAAGATGTGAATTGCTGGCTGGTTTCTTCCATCTGTTTGATGAAATCACTATCAATGGAAGTCTTTACTCCACCTTCCTGCTGCTTGCTGTGTTCTCCTCCTTCACCAATAGTATCATCTAAGTCAACTAAACTCTGTGATTCCAGCGAAATTAATTTTTCCTCTTCATTTGATGCTTTAGCTAAATTTATCAACGTATCAACGCTGACATCTGTTACTTTGTGAAGTACTTTATCTGACGATATCTTTGAGGATAAACTTTCTTGATCAATAAATTGCTTAGTTGTTTCAATACTATCACTTACAAGAGAACTTATTGTCCCTGATTTGAATGCCTCCTTCTCTTTTTTCTGAAGGTCATCATGAATTTCATCTAGATTCTTTTTGAGTTGTTCTTTTTCTTCACTTATTTTACTTTGACCAAAATCGCCAAATCTATCTTGGTCATCTGCTTTTTCTGCCTTTTCAGTCACATTTGTGATGGTTGACGTGACTCTGCTTATAATTTCGGAAGAAGAATCCGGAGTTCCATCTCGAGGTCCAAACTCAGGGGTAGACTTACCCGAGAGAGTTGTTATGTGAGTGGTTCTAATTTCTGTCATACCACCAATAAAAGCTTTATGGAATGGACTTTCATAATCGCTATATGAAATGCTTTTATCCAAACCATCGTCATAATGACGAGCTTCTGGAGTTGAATAACCCGATGATTTTCTTTCGGTTGTCTCCAACACAGCTTTATCTTTACACTCTAAATTTTGTTGTGAGTCACTGTAATCTTCATCGTGGAAAATTGACAAATTAGCAATCATTTCCCGACTGAGACCCTTTTTAATTATGATTTCTTCAACTATTTCAATGATTATATATTTTGGTAAAGCTGTTCTTATCACAATTTGTTCCAATACACTTTCTGTTATCTTTATACCCCGATTTATGTAATCGTCAAGCATCAACGCTTCTATTTCTGTACGTTTGCTTTCCGAAATATTAATCTCTTCATCTATATGAGGTTCCGGGCGTTCAGGTTTGTACAAAGAAGAGGATTTCAATTCCGGGCTAGGACTGAAACTTTTTGCTGTATCAAAAGTGACATTTGATTGTTCATCTGTGGACACTGGTTTTCGAGATTGTATTGTTTCTTCTGCTTGACCCTGCTTAGCTTCAGCTACAGTTTCTTTTTTATCTTTTTCGACTAATACTTCAACATCAAAAACATCTGCTGTAACAATTGAGTCTCTACGCAGACCCCGCGCTGTTATTATATTTTCAATAACCAAAATAACTAAATGACGAGAAACTGAGTTATTTCTGGCTATATCATCGATAATGTTTGAATTTATTAGTTTCTTTTTTGCGATGTATTGGTCATTTATCAATATTCTTAGTTTTTCTTCATCTTCGAATATTTTCTGAGCGGATTCATCAAAAATGTTATCCTCTAACTCAAATACCATTTTCCTTTCTAGTTTTAGATGAGAAATAATTTCGTTGATAATTTGTATCACAACGTTTCGGTCAATGTTATAATTATTGGCCAACTCATCGATAATTTGATTAGATATTATTTTGTTTTTAGAAATAAATTCGTTCAAAATGTAATCAGTGATTAATTTTTTTATTTCACTATTCGTATAAATTTCACTATCCAAATGCGTTTTCAAAATTTCTTGTTGTAAATTTAATGCTTCTTGTGACATACGAAGTTCATCCTTTTCTTCAAATGAATGATCTGTGTAACTGGAAGAGTCTTTTGTAAGATCAAGAAGGGCTAGTTTCTCAGTAAGCTTGTCATCATATAAACTGGCTGCTCTGGATCGCACTGATGGAGTTCTGTCCCCAGTCTCAAAAACGCTATGAGATCGTGATCGGTCCTTACCTTTATCTTCTGCGTGACTACCCACACTAGTCACGGACGATTTCCTTTCCATAAACTCATCTTGCAGAGATTTCTCATCTACTAAGTTTATGGACTTAGACCCAAACGTATCTCCTTTTTCTAATAGTTCAACTTGCGAAAGACTAGGCGATTTTATTTTTTCATCTAAATCGATCGATTCTTTAGATGATTCAACTGCTCTAATTTCCAGTAAATCTTCGTGGCCAATAAAAGAATCAATTTTATCTTTTGGTTTAAGAATCTCTGGCTTTTCTTGTTCGGCTGATAACGATTTTTCAGTTGAAACTTCTGATATCCCTACATTTTTTTCTTCTACTAACGAATCTTTTCTTTTTTCGTCTTTTTCAGCACTAGGTGACCTTGACTTATCATCTGATTTATCAGACATTGCTTTTGTGAGTAAAATTTCCGTTTTGGCCACTTCTATTTCGATACTCGGGGACTTCGAACCACCGTCAGTTTTTTCCAAAAGTAATGATTTATCAGATGAATCTTCCGATTTCCCTAGTTGTTTTTCTACACTTGGAGATTTCAATATGTCTTCCAACTTTTCAACTGCCACTTCTGAATCTTTTGCCTTTCCTTCGTCTTTTTCAGCACTTGGAGACCTTGACTTATCTTCTGGCTTATCAGTTTTCGCTTCTGAATCTTTTGTCTTTCCTTCGTCTTTTTCAGCACTCGGAGACCTTGACTTATCTTCTGACATATCAGCTTTCACTTCTGAATCTTTTGTCTTTCTTTCGTCTTTTTCAGCACTCGGAGACCTTGACTTATCTTCTAATTTATCAGACACCGATTTCATGTCTTCCGAAGATATTGGTTTTGCAAGTGAAACTTCCTTTTGTGCTACTTCTTTTTCTATACTGATCGATCTATCTTCAGTCTTTGGATCCAGTGCCTTCGATGTTTCCAATGATACTAATTTAACAGCTGAATCTTCGGACGTTCCCAACTGTTTTTCTACACTGGGAGACTTTGATCTATCCTTCGATTTTTCATCTGCCACTTCTGTATCCTTCGACTTCCCCTCGTCTTTTTCAATACTTGGAGACCTTGTCTTATCTTCCGACTTTTCAGACACTGATTTTGTATCTGAAATTACCTTATGTGCCTCTTCCTTTTCTACACTCGGAGACTTTGATCTATCTTCAGACTTTTCAACTGTCACCTGTGAACCTTTCCTCTTCCCCTCGTCTTTTTCAGGACTTGGAGACCTTGACTTATCTTCTGGCTTATCAGAAGCTGTTTTGGACTCATCGAAAGATATTGGTTTTGTATCAGAAATTTCTTTTTGTGCCTCTTCTTTTTCTACGCTTGGAGACTTCGATCTATCGTCAGTCTTTTGATCCCCTGCTTTCGTTGTTTCCAAGGTTATAGATTCAACAGTAGGATCTTCGGATGTTCCTAATGGTTTTTCCACACTGGGAGTCTTTGATCTATCTTCCATCGTTTCAACGGCTACTTCTGAATCTTCTGACTTCTCGTCTTTTTCGGCACTCGGCGATCTTGACTTATCTTCGGACTTATCAGGAACTGCTTTTGAAACCTCTGTCGTGAATAGATTTTCAATTTTTTCAGTTTGTTTTTCTAAATCGAAAGACTTTGATCCGGTATCAATCGTTACAGTTACAGTTTCCGATTTATCCGGTATCATAGCTTTGTCAGTAGAATCTTTTGATGGTTCTATTGTTTTTTCTATACTTGGCGATTTTGATTTGTCTTCCTTTTTATCAACTATCACTTCTGAATCTTCAAATTGTAGCCCAATTTTCGACAAATCTTTTCTTTTTTCGTCTTTCTCAGCACTAGGTGACCTTGACTTATCTTCAGATCTGCCAGACTCCGTTTTCATGTCTTCTGAAGATATTGCTTTTGTCAGAGGAGTTTCTGTTTTATCCGCTTCTTTTTCGATACTAGGAGACTTCGATTCACGGTCAGCCTTTTCCATTAGTAATGACTTATCAGATGAATCTTCCGATGTTCCTAATTTTCTTTCTACACTAGGAGACTTTGCTGTTTCTTCGGACTTGATAGACACCACTTCTGACTCTTCTGTTAGTATTTCTTTTTCAATTGAATCCTTCATTTTCTCTTCGGCTTTTTCAGCACTCGGTGATCTTGACTTATCTGCCGATTTATCCGACGCTGCCATCGACTCTAGCAAAGATATCGGTTTTGTAACAGAAATTTGTTTTTGTGCTTCTTCTTTTTCTACGCTTGGAGACTTCGATCTATCTTCAGTCTTTTGATCGTCTGCTTTCGATGTTTCTAGTGATACTAATTTTACAGCTGAATCTTCGGACGCTGTCAACTGTTTTTCTACACTGGGAGACTTTGATCTATCCTTTGACTTTTCACCTGGCACTTCTGATTCTTCCGGCTTATCCTTGCCTTTTTCAGCACTTGGAGACCTTGACTTATCCCCCGACTTGTCAGACACTAATTTCGTGTCTTCCAAGGATTCTGGTTTTGCAAGTGAAGTTTCTTTTTGTGCATCTTCTTTTTCTACACTTGGAGATTTCGATCTATCGTCAGTCTTTTGATGCACTGATTTCGATGTTTCCAATGGCATTGACGTAGCAGTTGCATCTTGAGATGTCCTTAGTTCATTTTCTACACTGGGAGACTTGGAACTACCTTCTGCCTTTTCAACTACCACTTCGGAATCTATTGCTTTTTCTTCGTCTTTTTCAGCGCTCGGAGACCTTGACTTATCTACTGACTTATCAGAAACCGATGTCATATCTTCCGAAGATATTGGTTTTGCCAGTGAAACTTCCTTTTGTGCTTCTTCTTTTTCTACACTTGGGGCCATCGATCTATCTTCAGTCTTTTGATCCAGTACATTCGATGTTTCCAATGATACTAATTTAACAGCTGAATCTTCGGATGTTCCCAACTGTTTTTCTACACTGGGAGACTTTGATCTATCCTTCGACTTTTCACCTGCTACTTCTGTATCCTTCAACTTCCCCTCGTCTTTTTCAGCACTTGGAGATCTTGACTTATCTTCTGACTTATCAGACACTGATTTCGTGGCTTCCAAAGATACGGGTTTTGCAACTGAAGTTTCCCTTTGTGCCTCTTCTTTTTCTACACTCGGGGACTTTGATCTACCATCAGTTTTTTGATCCACTGTCTTCGATGTTTCGGATGATTCTGATTTGACAGTCGCGTCTTGAGATGTCCCTAGTTCTTTTTCTACACTTGGAGACTTCGATCTGTCCGCCTTTGCAACTACCACTTCTGTATTCTTCGACTTCCCCTCGTCTTTTTCAACACTTGGAGACCTTGACTTATCTTCTGACTTATCAGACACTGATTTTGTGTCATCCAAAGATATTGGTTTTGCAATTACTTCCTTTTGTGCTTCTTCTTTTTCTACACTCGAGGACTTTGACGTATCATCCGTCTTTTGATCTACTGCTTTCGATGAGTCTAACTGAATCTTCTGTTCAGCCAAATCTTCCGACATCCCTAACTGTTTTTCTTCACTGGGAGACTTTGATCGATCTTCCGTCTTCTCAATTACCACTTCGGAATCTTTTGCCTTCTCTTCGTTCTTTCCAGCACTCGGCGACGTTGAACTATCTTTTAATTTATCAAATGTTTCTTCCGATTCTTCTAAAGAAACGGCTTTTGTGATTAATATTTCCGTGTGTGTCAATTCTTTTTGTAGACTCAAAGATTTCGATTGTCCATCTGGTTTTTGATCATCTACTTTCTTTGTATCCGATAACAACGACTTATCTGCTACATCTTCCGATGCCCCTAACGTTTTTTCTACACTGGGAGACTTTGATCTATCTTCTGGCTTATGGCTTATCTCTTCTACATCTCCCTTTTTCTCCTCTTTTTCCGGAGTCGGTGACTTTGACTTCTCATCTAATTTATCAGATACAACTTTCGAATCACTCATGGTCAGAACGGATTCTTTTTCTATACTAGGCGATTTTGACTTGTGATCAGACTTTTCAATCACTGTTTCAGTTTTATCAGTTATAACATCTGTCGACTTATCCTTGTCCTCTTTCGAATCTTCAAGAAGAATCTTACTTTTAGATGTATCTTCCGTTTTCTTATCATCCTTCTCGGCACTCGGCGACCTCGACTTATCGTCTGACTTATCAGCTTTCGCTTCTGAATCTTTTACCTTCTCTTCGTCTTTTTCAGCACTCGGTGGTCTTGATTTTTCTTCTGGCTTACCAGCTTTTACTTCTAAATCTTTTGCTTTCTCTTCGTCCTTTTCTGCACTCGGCGACCTTGATTTATCATCTGGCTTATCGGCTTTCGCTTCTGAATCTTTTGCCTTCTCTTCGTCTTTTTCTGCACTCGGTGACCTTGATTTATCTTCTGGTTTATCGGCTTTCGCTTCTGAATCTTTTACCTTCTCCTCGTCTTTTTCAGCACTCGGAGACCTTGATTTATCATCTGGCTTATCGGCTTTCGCTTCTGAATCTTTTGCCTTTTCCTCGTCTTTTTCTGCACTCGGTGATCTTGATTTATCTTCTGCCTTGTCAGCTTTCGCTTCTGAATCTTTTGCCTTTTCTTCGTATTTTTCTGCACTCGGTGACCTTAATTTATCTTCTGGCTTATCAACTTTCCCTTCTGACTCTTTTGTTCTCTCTTCCTCTTTTTCAGCACTCGGAGACCTTGATTTATCTTCTGGCTTATCAGCTTTCCCTTCCGACTCTTTTGTTTTCTCTTCTTCTTTTTCAGCACTCGGTGATCTTGATTTATCTTCTGGCTTATCAGCTTTCCCTTCCGACTCTTTTGTTTTCTCTTCTTCTTTTTCAGCACTCGGAGATCTTGATTTATCTCCTGGCTTATCAGCTTTCGCTTGTGAATCTTTTACCTTCTCTTCGTCTTTTTCTGCACTCGGTGACCTTGATTTATCATCTGGCTTATCGGCCTTCGATTCTGAATCTTTTGCCTTCTCTTCGTCTTTTTCAGCACTCGG